>CAUYRT010021635.1:0-54981 GCA_963574885.1 Lepilemur ruficaudatus
GGGATTTTTTTAAGAGCTTGTATTTAAATATCCTAGCTTGAGGCCATCCTCCGAAGTGAGGTATCACAAGAATGGAAGAATGAGCACCACATGTACTCGCCATCAAATTGGCACTAACTGATCAACACTAAGGTGCTCACATGGTAATAATATTCATTGGGGGTTGGAGGGATGGGAGTGGGTAAACTCACAAATAATGGATGTGGTGAGCATTGTATGGGGGAAAGGGCATGCCTCAAATCCTGGCTTGGGTGAGGCAAACTTATAACATGTAACCAAAATGTTTGTACCTCCATAATATCCTGAAATTATATATATATACATATAGATATATAGATATAGATATAGATATATCTCCTACTGGAGTCACAATAGAGTTCCATTATGTTAATGCAAATGGTGGGAATTTTCTATCCTCCAAAATTATATTTGAATTAAGCATCTTCCAAAGACAAGTGCAAACTCTGAGCCAGAATCTAATGTTACTTTATGAGTAAAATCCTAGGCCTGGCGTCAGGAACTCCAAAAGCCAATTGTCATGTGCAGATGAGCTTATTTCTGCAAAAATTCAGTGCATGCCATTAAATTTTCACACAGTATGAATTTTCACACCTATCCATTTGGTATCAGATGTTTCATTATGTAAAATAAGAAATCAGAACTTTGGGTATCCTTAGTGACCCCAATATTTGATTTGCTGATATCCAGTCCTTGTCACAACACTAATGCATATACACAGTAGGTCCTTATATTGACATATATGTCATATATTTTTTTTTTGTTTTGCTTACTAGGCAGACATAATTATTCATTTAACACTGATTTTAACAGGTTTTAATGTTTGTTTTCCCTATTCACAGTTATTTAGCAATTAGATTGATGAGAATCCTTGAAAGATATAATTCCAGAGCATGCATTACAAAGAAAATATGTAAAAGAAAATAGAGAAGCTATTATATAGCATGGTGATGATTATTTAAAAGTAACTAGTAATGAATTCAGAAAACCAATATCACTCATGGTAATATTTCTACATGGTAAGAAATATGGTAAGAAAAATTATAACAGCAATAAGCATATGAGAATGCATAGTCAAAATGGGCCAGACTATCAGCATATAGCATTCAGGAGTAATATAAAGACCATGAAAAATAAATTCCTTTCAGGCATGACAAAAATTCCATCCCTCCTCTACAGTCTTCATGATTACTACTTTCTCATAGTACTTGGTAGTTTGAAGAAGAGATGTACAATAAGAGAAAAAAATGGAACCAAAAAAAATAGTATTTCTTATCTATATGATGGGGTATATTATTTATTAAGTTGGAGAGAGCCTATTAAGGTCTTTCATGAAGAATTCTCTAGAAGTAATTAATGAATTATATCTCATATCCAGATCTAGTTTTAAATCTGACTTTGTGGAGGCTTCATCTGTCTTTGACTTCTGTTTCTTTCTTGGGAAAATGCACATTAATGTAAAATGTACATAAACTCTTGGTAAAATGTACATAACTCACACGTACTATGATGATGTTGTGGGCACAGTGAAAACTGTATTCAGAGAGAAATGTATAGCTTTAAAAGTTTTTTTAAGCTGATAATAAAAGAATTAAGTATATACCTTAAGGAATTATAAAAAGAGAAACAATATTAAGAATTACAGTCAAAATAGAAAACAAAAATTAGATTAAGCCATAAAAGACCTAAGTCTTTGAAAAGATTAACAAGACAAATAAACCTTTTTCAGTCCTAACAAAGGAAAATAGGAATTAAAACTATACAAAATTAGTTAGTGGGAAAGGATGCATAACATCCAATACAGAAAAAAATAAGAGAAAAAGTACAAGAAATTCTATAATGATAATTTTGAAAATTTCTAGAAAATGAATGACTTCCTAGCACAATGCATATCACTAAAATTGAGATAAAAATAACTGAAAAATTAAACTAGACTAATTACTTCAAAAAACATTTACTAGGCTATTAGAGATCTACCACTGAAAAATGTATCAAGATTCTTCACAAATGGGTATAATTGAACCTTTAAAAATAAGAAATTGCCATATTTTAAGCAATCCCAGATCACACAAAAATATAATACTCCACAACTACTTTTATGATGTGAAATTGACCTTAGTACCAACAGTCAAAAAAAAAAAACACATTTAAATTACAAATCAGTAAGACAGTCTCAGATTTGAATAAAATGCAAAAATTTTCTTATGTAGTATAATAAGAAATTTCTTATAATCACATCTTGCTACTGACAAGTATGCAATAAATGTTAGTTCTTATTTACAAAGGGTTTTTAAAATTTCAGAAGGTAGAGATAACTTCCCTTTGGGGAAAAAATGAGCAACATGTATTAACAGACAAATCACAGATAGAATTGTAATAGGCAATAATAAAAAATATATATTTCAAATGCATTAGGATATGGAAATAAAAAAGTTAATACAGTGATATATTTTTTACTAATCAGACAAACAAAACTAAAAGGCAGAAACACCTGTTGCTGATGAAGAAAGAGCCTACTCTTTATACATTGATGGTGAAAATATGAAATGCTAAATCGTTTTTAGAAAAACGTGTGAAAACACTTACTGAAACTGTCTATGTATATACACACACCATTTGATCTAGTAAATGCATTCTTAAAATTGCTATTATGACAATAGAAGTATCAGTATCTGAGGATTTACACAGAGTATGTCAATCCCTGCATTGTATAAAGTGGCCAAACAAAACAAAACAAAATATATGAAAACTCTATAAACAGTGAACGTGAACCAACAAGGGACTGAATCACTGCTCTATGATACATCCAAACTATGAAATATCAAATGGTAGGTCTACTTTTATTTCTCTGAGGAATCTCCATACTGTTTTCCACAGAGGTTGTACTAATATTCAGTCCCACCAAGAGTGCATAAGCATTCCTTTCTCTCTGCACCCATGCCAGCATGTATTGTTTTTGGACTTTTAATAAAAGCCATTCAAACTGGGGCAAGTGATGATATCTCATTGTGGTTTTAATTTGCATTTCCCTGATGATTAGTGACATTGAACATTTTTTTCATGTGTTTATTGGCCATTTGTCTGTCTTCTTTTGAAAAGCTTTTGTTCATGTCTTTTTCCCACTTTTTAATGAGGCTGTTGGATGTTTTCTTGATGATTTGTTTGAGGTCTTTGTAGAATATTGTTCCTATCCCTTTATTGGATATGTAGCTTACAAGTATTCTCTTCCATTCTGTACATTGTACATTTGCTCTGTTGATTATTTCCTTAGCAGTACAGAAGCTTTTTAATTTAATGAAGTCCCATTTATTTATTTTGTTGTTGCTATAATTGCCATTAGAGACTTAGTCATAAATTCTTTGCCTAGGCCAGTATCTAGAAGAGTTTTTTTCTCTCGTTTCTTCTAGAATTCTTATGGTTTCATGCCTTACATTTAAACCTTTATCCATCTCGAATTAATTTTTGTGAGTGGTGAGAGATATGGATCCTGTTTTATTCTTTTGCATGTGGCTATTCAATTTTCCCAGAACCATGTATTGAATAGGTCTTCTTTTCCCCAGTGTATATTAATCTCTGCTTTGTCAAAGATCCATTGGTTGTGTGTGTATGATTTTATATCTGGGCCCTCTGTTCTGCTTCATTGGTCTATGTTTTTATTTTAGTGTTAATGCAATGCTGTTTTGGTTACTATAGCCTCATAGTATAGTTTGAAGTCTGCTAATGTGATGCTTCTGGATTTGCTCTTTTTGCTTAAGATTGCTTTGGCTACTCAGGCTCTTTTCTGGTTCCAAACAAAGCATAGAATTATTTTTTTCTGGACCTGTGAAATATGACCTTGGTATTTTGATTGGGATTGCACTGAATCTGTAAATCACTTTGGCTATTATATGGACATATTAACAATCTTGATTCTATGGATCCATGAGCATGATATATTTTTTCCACTTGTTTACATCATCAGCAATTTCTTTCCATGGTGTTTCATAGTCCTCTTTGTAGACATCTTTCACCTCCTTGGTTAAGTATATTCCTAGGTATTTTGTTTTCTTTGTAGCTGTTGTGAATTGCATTGAGTCTTTGATGTGATTCTCAGCTTGACTGTTTTAGGTATATAGAAATGCTACTGGTTTGTGTACATTAATTTTGTAACCTGAGACTGCTGAATTTATTTATCCATTTCAGGAGTCTTTTGGTGGATTGTTTGGGGATTTCTAGATAGCAAATCATATCATCAGCAAAAAGCAACAGTTTGACCTCCTCTTTCCCCATTTGGATACCCTTAATTTCTTTCTCTTGCCTGATTACTCTGGCTAGAACTTCCAGTACTATGTTGAATAGAAGTGGTGACAGTGGGCAACCTTGTCTTGTTCCAGTTCTTAATGGAAACGCTTTCAACTTTTCCCCATTCACTGTGATATTCGCTGTGTGTTTGTCATATATGGCTTTTATAATTTTCATATGTTCCTTCTATGCCTAGTTTGTTGAGGGTTTTTATAATGAAAATGTGCTGAATTTTTTTCCACTGCTTTTTCTCTATCTGTTGAGATGATCATATGGTCTTTGTTTTTGCTTCTGTTTAAGTGGTGAATCACATTTATTGACTTACATATGTTAAAGCAAAAAGATACCTGCACTCAAATATTTATTGCAGCACAATTGACAATTGCAAAGATGTGGAATCAACCCATGTGCCCATCAATTTATGAGTGTATTAACAAAATTTGGTGTATGTATACCATGGAATACTACTCAGTCATAAAAAATGATGGATTATTGCCTTTTGCAATAATTTGGATGGAACTGTAGACCACTATCCTAAGCGAAGCATCTAAAGAATGGAAAAGCAAACACCACCTATACTCGCTATTAAATGGGGACTAACCAATGATCCCACATCTGCACAGAGGGAAGAAAAACTGAGTAGAAATAAAGCAGCAGGAAGGGGGGTACAGGGGATGGATAAAAACCTATCTAATGTGTACAGTGAACACTATCTGGGTGATGGGCACACTTATAACCCTGACTCAAACATTACAAAAGGAATCTATGTAACCAAAAATATTTATTTATACCCCTGTAATATTTTGAAATAAAAAACTATGAAATATAATATATTCATTAAAGTTAATGAATAATGGGAATTGTGTGATAAAAGCAATATTCAATATAATCTGAATAATATGACTTTTTGGCAGAATATAAAACTGCATAGATTTGTATCTATATGAAATAATATATGCATCTTCATGTATACAATGACCATATGAATAGAGATTAAAATATGGAAAAGAGGAGTTTATTCAATACATAGATTGGGGGGAAAGTTAGAAGAAAAAGTGCAAATAAAATAGGAAAGAAAACTTGTCTGAAGAAAAATAAGAGATCGGCATATATGAGATTCTATTCAGGCATTATGTGAAATAATATGTTTATGTGTATATGTGCAAGGAAATTAAATATTTTTAAAATACAAAAATGGGATTTTGCATGTACATATCTATCTGTACAAACACATATCTATTTAAAACAGCACAAAGAATAGCACATAGGTTACCATTCAAAGAATAGTGGTGACTGTGTTTCTTATAATACAACTATAAGACAACAACATACCTACTTATGGCAACATGACTTAAATGTAGACCTTTACAAAGGAATTATTGGAACTAACTTTAGTGTGATAAGAGTAACTTTCTAAGGCCATGTCATATTGTACCTTAATATAACACCTTTAATTTCCAATCAGATAATATCTTTTACCTCTTAGTCATGTGAGCTCCTCTTCCTGACGTGCCTTCCCACTTGACAGTTTTCTTTCTTCTGGTCTTTCTATTTTTTCTTCACAGATTTAATTAATATTTAATATATCTTGTTTCTTTTGATTACTTTGTCACACTTTTTTTAGCATCTGAGCTTCTATGAAACACAATTTTCTACCTATTTTTTTTCCAGTGGACATAGAGGAGTTTTATTAGAACAAAGCCATGCACATTCATTTAAGTATTGCCTATGGCTTCTTTCTGTGGTGGGGATGTGTCCAATGGCTTCTTTTTGTTGTGGCAAAAATATACATTAAAAAAATATACCATTTTAACTATTTTTTACTTTGTTTTTAGTGGACAGATCAAATTATATATGTATTAATTATATAAAACAAAATGTTTTGAAATATGTATACATTATGGAATGGCTCAATTTAGTTAATTAACATATCTATTACCTCACACCCTTATCATTTTTTTGTGGCAAAAACACTTAAAATCTATTCTCTTAGCAACTTTCAAAATACAATAATACGTTGTTATTAACTATAGTCACTGTATTATACAGTATATCTCAAACTTATTACTCCTTTCTAAATGAAATTTTGTGGCCTTTGACCAGCATCTTTCCATCCCTCTCAACTTCCCCACCCCTGTTAACCACCATTCTATTCTCTACTTCTATGAGTTCAACTTTTTTAGATTCCATATACAAGTGTAATCAGGCAGTATTTGTCTTTCTGTGCCTAGATTGTTATTTAACATAATGTCCTCCAGGTTCATTCATGGTGTTGCAAATTATAGAATTTTCTTCTTTTTCTAGCTAAATAGTATTATATTGTATGCATGTACACACACACACACACACACACACACACACACCCTATATTTTCTTTATCCATTTTCCCGTTGATGATAGGTTGATCCCATATCTTCGCTACTGTGAATAATGCTGCAATGATCATTGAAGTGTAGATATCTCTCCAACACACTGATTTAATTTCCTTTGGAATATACACCAAGTAGTGGAATTTCTGGTGTGTATGGTAATTCTGTTTTTAATTTGTAAACAAACTTCCATATTGTTTTTCATAATGGCTGTACCAATTTACATTCCCACCACGAGTGTGTGAGGTTGCCTTTTCTTCACACCCTCAACAAAACTTATCTTTCATCATTTTTATAGTAGCTTTTCTAACAGATGTGAAGAGATATTTCTTTGTGGTTGTAATTTGCGTATTTCTCTGATGATTAGTGATGATGAACTTTTTTTCATATACATGTTGATCATTTGTATGACTTTTTCTGAGGAATGTTTGTTTAGATCCTTTGCTCATTTTAATAGGTTTATTTGTTTTCTAACTATTAAATTCTTTATATATTTTAGCTTCTTGTCAGATGTATAGAGTAGAAATGTTTTCTCCCACTCAATGGGCTGTCTCTTCACTCTTAATTGTTTTCTTTGCTGTCCAGAGTCTTTTTAGTTTTATGTAATGCCACTTGTCTATTTTTGCTTTTGTCGTCTGTACTTTTGGGGTCATATCCAAAAAATCTTTGACCAGACCAATGTCATGGAGATGTTCCCCTATGTTTTCTTCTAGTAGTTTTACAATTTCAGGTCTTACATTTATGTCTTTAGTCCATGTTGAGTTGATTTTTGTATATGGTATGAGATAAGAGTCTAATTACATTCTTCTGTATGCGGATATCTAGTTTTCCTGCCACCATTTATTGAAGAGACTGTCCTTTCCCCTTTGTGTGCTTTTGGTACCTTTGTTGAAAATCAACTGACTGTAAATATGTGTGTTTATTTTTGAACTGTCTATTCTCTTTCATTGGTCTATGTCTCTTATTTTATGCCAGTCCTATGCTGTTTTGATTGCTAAAGCTTTGTAGTATATTTTGACGTCAGGTAGTGGGATGCTTCAGACTTTGTTCTTTTTGTTTAAAATTGCTATGGCTATCTCAGATCTTTTGTGCTTCCATATGAATTTTAGAATTTATTTCATTTTTATAAAAAATATCATTGCAATTTTGATAAGGATTGCATTGAATCAGTATATTTCTTTGGGAAGTATGGGCATTTTAACAGTATTAATTCTTCCAACCCATGAATATGAGATATCTTTCTCTTTATTTGTGTCTTCTTTAATTTTTTCCATCAGTGTTTTATAGTTTTCAGTGTACAGATAATTAACCTCCTTGGTTAAATGTATTCATAAATATTTTATTTTGGGAGTAGCTATCAATATTATTTTATTGATTTCTTTTTCAGATAGTTTATTTTTCATATATGGAAGCACTATTGATTTTTGTATATTGATTTGTGTTCTGTAAATTTACTGAATACATTTATTAATTCTAACAGTTTTTTTTTGGAGTCTTTAGAGATTATTATATCTGTTATGTCATCTGTAAACAGAGATAATTTTACTTCTTCCTTTCCAATTTGGATACCTTTTATTTCTTTCTCTTTCCTGATTGCTCTGGCTAGGACTTCCAGTACTGTGTTAAAAAAAAAAGTGGTGAGAGTAGACATCATTGTCTTATTCCTGATCTTAGTTCAAAAGCTTTCAGCTTTTCACCATTGAGTATGCTGTTAGTTTGGGATTTGTCATATTTGGCTTTTATTGTGTTGAGATATCATTTTAACTATTTTTAAGTGTACAATTCAGTGGCTTTAAGTACATTCCCAATGTTGAATAATCATCACCACAATCCATCTCCAGGACTTTTTCATTATCCCAAACTGAATCTATACCCATTTAACCATAACTTCCCATTCCCCTCTCCCCCAGCTCCTGGTAACTTCCATTATGTCCTCTATAAATTTGACTATTATAGGTACCTACAATAAGTGGAATCAAACAATATTTTGTCATTTTTGTCTTGCTTATTTCACTTAGCATATGTTCCAAGTTTCATTGATGTAATTTGAATCAGAATTTAATTCCTTTTTAATGCTGAAAACATACCATTTATGTACATACCACATTTTGCTTATTCATGTATCTGTTGGTAAACATTTGGGTCGTTTCTACTTTTTGGCTATTATGAATAATGTCACTATCACCATTGGTCTACAAATATCTGTTTGAGTCCCTGCTTTCAATTCTTTTGTGTATATACCTAGAAGTAGAATTGCTGGAGCCTACCTAATTGTAATTAGTTTTTATTATGCAGCCTCCTATTAACTTGTGGATTTCTTGACATTAGGACTTCTACCTTACTCTTTTTTTATCAGAGCTGAGCACAATACTTGAACATAATAGAGATTGCACCTTATGAGGAATTTTATGAGGATAAGGAAATGGAGGAACCATCTTCCTCTCACACAGTGAGAAGTCTAATGACAGTGGATAGGGGCTGTTGGAATCTAAGTGCCTATTGCTTGTTCTAAGTCTCCCCAGGATCAGCTCAATGGCAAGCCAAAATGTAACCACCAGCAGCGATTTTCCTAGTATGAGTTTATTTCCTAAAAATCACATATTCTCTATTTAAATAATTGAATCTTCAACAATGTATGTTCTGATTATCACTCACTAAAATTAAGTTTCATGAAAGCAGGGAAGTTTTTACTTTGTGTGCTTTAAGTACATCAGTGCCTGGCATAAAGCAAAAATGTATTTGTTGAATGAATGAGTCAATGAGTCAATTGATAAATTTATAGTGGTTTTTGCATATGGAGGAGCTCTCCTCACTATTGCCACATGAGGAATCCCCAGATGAAATATAGATGATGGTGCTTTCTTGTACTTAAGTTATTAATCTCCCCTAGGATCTGGTAACATCTTGTAAAACTAAAGTATGATATCATGACCAGGAGGTGAACATTGATACAATCAACCAATAGCATTCAGATGTCCCCAATTTTACTTGTACTCATGTTTGTGTGCATGTGTGCATGTATATGTGTGTATTTAATTCTATATAACATTATCACATGTTTTGTATATCCACCATCAGAGTTAATATACAGAACAGTTCTATCACTACAAGGATCCCTCATATTGCCTTTGTATAACTACCTTCACCTAAGCCATATATCTACCCCCATTCTTAGCCTCTGGCAACTACTACTTTGTTCTCCATTTCTGTAATTTTATCTTTTCAAGGTTGTTATATAAGTAGAATCATACAGTATGTAACTCTTTGAGATTGGCTTTTTTCCACTTAGAATAATTCCCATGAAATTCGTCTGAATAGCTGCATGTATTAGTAGTTTGTTCTTTTTCATTGCTGAATGGTATTCCATGGTGTGACTGTAGCACAGATTGCTTAATTATTTGCTCTTGAAGGGAATCTGTGTTGTTCCCAATTGGGGGCTATTACAAACAAGGCTATTAATAGTATGAACTCTTAAGTACAGGCTTTTATATAGACATATGTTTTCATTTCTTTGGGATAAATGACAAGAGACCAGTTACTGGGTTATATAGTAAATATACATGTTCAGTTTGTGAGAAACTGTCAAACTCTTTTTCAGAGTGGCTGCACCATTTACATTTTCACTAGCAGTGTCTGAGTGATCCAGTTTTTCCACGTCCTCACCAGCATTTGATGTCACTATTTTTTATTTTAGCCATTATGATAAATGTGCAGTGATATATCATTGTGGCCATAATTTGCATTTTTCAAATGGCTAATAATGTTGAACATCTTTTCATGTGCTTATTTGCCTGATGCTTCTATTTATTTTGATTCCACCTAAATATGTTAAGAACATGAGGAACAGGAGACATAGAGATTTGCCTTGTAAAATGAAACTCTGCCAGATTTTGAATTCCAAACTCAGTCCTAGACAGAGAAAAGAGAAGCTGGACATTTGCTCTATTCTTTATCACAGGTTTAATATTCTTTATAAAGCAGGGACATTTTAGTTGAATGCAGTCATCCTTAGCTATAACAGCACTCCTCTGAGCTAAACAGAAAGATTGATGAAACTTCTTTTTTATGTCTCAATTTTAGGCATTCTTTATGGGTTATCATTGTTATATGTTTTATTTGGAAATACTCTGGCCTCTTTCATCTGCAGAAATCCATTCATTTGCTAAAAGTACATTAATTTTTCCATCTCTGTAAATGTATTTGTGAGCACTTGTTTGTTATGGAAAATGAATTTACAAATGTCTTTTGTTTCATTTTTAGATTACTTTTTAAAAGCTAGAATGCTGCTTAGGTTCTGAAAATAGTTAAATGCAATTACCTTCACATTTTGTTTTCTTTACAACTTTGGTCCTCCATCTTCAAATGTTTTCCCCTTCTCTTTATCAGGTTGATTTAGTGAATATTGGAAGCACTGATATAGTAGATGGAAATCATAAACTGACTCTTGGCTTGATTTGGAATATAATCCTCCACTGGCAGGTAAGAATCCTTTTGAATACTTCTGTTTTGGGTAACATGTTGCTAATTCTTCCTTTCATTTTTACCCTTGACCTGCAAAACAAACATGTATATATCTAACAATACCAAGCTCATCTCCATAGTGCTGGTTTTAAATTGGCACTATTCATATCATCTGAGATGTTAAAGATCCTAAGAATATAAAATAGATTCTGATACATTTGCAGGAATATTTTTCTAAATTTTATTTAATTGGATAACAGTGAGGCAAAAATTACAAAGTCTCAACCATAAGTTAATATAAATATGTATCTTCTATAATTTGCATATAAGTGAATCTACAGAGATAAAAGAAAGTTATTTTTTCTTTTAACCACTATAAAAGGAATGGACCTTTGTTTGTCTGGTATACTCTCAATGTAAACTAATGCCTGTAAAATATTAGTGGTATATGAGTATCTGTATGAATGTATATGTTATGTATACAAACTCACTTCATAATCTGATTTAGAAATTGCCTTTTTTTAATCACCTGAATTATAGTCTTCTGACTGTCTATATTTATTTGACTTCTGTAAAACAGATTGAAGTTTCTTTTGTTTTTTTGGCTTAGGGAAAAGAGCATGTATATTTTAGTCAATCCAATGTGTATTTAAATTTGAACTTCCCCATTTACCATCTTAGTGGCATTGGGTATAATGTTATCCCTTTCTGGGCCATAGTCCCTTCACTGTCAGAAGGGAAAAAATAAAGATGAACATGTGTATATTTCTCATCAGGATTAAATGAAAGAATATCTGTAAAATACTCAGTACAGTGCATCGCTTTTATTTGAGGTGTATCATATGAATGGCATTAATTGCCTAGAGTTTTCCACTCATAATTTAAGAATTTGGAGGATACTTGAGATATGTCTGTCATCTTCCCTGGTAGGTATTACTTTTTTATAAAATGGCTTCATTGAGATGTAATTTTTATAGCATAAATTTTCCCATTAAAAGTGTAAAATTCAATGAATACCAATCCAATTTAGCTCTGTTGTTCAGTAGCTTCTCAAAGTTTATTAAGGACGGAACAGGGGATTCCTCCCAATCTATCAAAATTTTTAGGATATTTTAAAATTGTACAGGCATCACAGAAATATAGTTCGGGTACTTTTTTATCACTCTAAAATGAATTTTTTTCCTTCATTCCCCACTCCTTCCCCATTCCTAGGTAACCATTAATCTATTTCTATCTTTATATATTTGCCTTCTTGGATATCTTATATCAATGGGATCATAACAATATGTGTCCTTCTGTGTCTAGCTTCTTTCACTGAGCATAATATTTGAGGTCCATTCCTGTTATAATGGATATCACAACTTCATTTTGTAGAGTTGACTTTTAACTTGAATATTAAATTGGTCTTGCTCAGAGTCAGATAGCATGTAGACTAGAGGTATACCTACTTAACTCAGCAGCCTCATTGCTCTCCCAACTGGCCCCCATATATTTTTATTCAAAACTCTTTAAACAGGTTTAACTCTATTTCATATCAACATAGGAAGAGAATGACAGACAGAGAGAGAGAGGGGGCCCATAGCTGCTGATAATAGAGAATAGCTCATAAGATCTTCAAGTGAGCCCAAGTTGGCCAATTTTCGGCGCTTTCCATGTAGTGACGGCGTCAAATAGAACCAGCAAGGTAACATACCCCACCTCTCACCAAACTTTTTTTTTTACTATTTTGCAGTACTTTTCAAAATATTTTGTGTAAGGAATAGCTTTTACCCTCCAATCCATTGTATGTAAAATACAGTAAAATGGAAGCATTACAAAAATGAAATGACACCAAAGACCAAAGCTTCCTTTTTTATTATCAAATGTAACAGATGCAAATTGTACTCTAAAATTGCTATAGCAGTTTCTAACATACTCCCAATTGGTCCTAGAGTGACCCCAGTATGCAGACCCCACTTTGAGTAACACAGATGTTAGTTGTGACAAAGCCAGCAGAGTTCCAAAAGACATTTTTGAATGTAGTAATCATTCATACTATCTTTCATGTGACTTACCCTTCCTCAAAACCTCAAAACCCTTTTATTTCCTCAAAACCCTTCCCAACTTCACCTCAACTCACTCCAAAATAGAGTTTCAAGACTATTCTGTCTTATAATTTCTTCATTTGCTTGTGAGTTATTCATTTTTTATTATCAGTATATTGAGGAGCTATTACACCCAGGAATACCAGAAGGAATGCTTTTTCAATTTTTACTTGTCTAAGATGTCTCTTAATAGCCTGTTGTTTTCCATATATGTCCTTGAATCACAGCATCCTTGAGATTGCAAGGATGTAGACTCGTCCCAGTCTCTGCCTACTTATCTCTCTCTTCTATCACACTGCCCTGTTCTCCTAAATCTGTTAAGCACACTTTAAAAAAATACTTCTGTTCAATGTTCTTCATTATAAGCCAGTGAATTTCAAAAGATGTTTTTGCCAAAATTACGTATGTGCCTTCTTATTAAATAGTAGAAGCCCTTGAATCTCAGCAAAGATTAAAGGACACTGACTAACTCAATAGACTTTCTAGGTCTATCAGATTAAGAACAACATTAACAGATGGAAAGATGTGCTTCCTTTCTTCTAATGCCACCTACTATGTTGCTAATATTGCCATGGAGGACTTCTCTTTGAACTTGTGAAAACTCAGGAATGCCAACACCATTTCCCCATTGCTATTTTTCCAGTTTCCACTTCAAATAAATCTGCCATAATAAAAAATAATGCACATTTTATAGCATAGGCAGCTTTGAACAAAATCGTGAAGTAAATAATGTGCATTTGGCACATTGTACTTCCTTCCTTCTTAAGTGCAAACCATTCTCTTTGGTGTGGTAAACTCAGTTCTGGCAACTAGCTGGTAATAAAAACAAATCTTGCTAACAGTGGTGAACTATCAGAAGTCAGGTCCCACCTTTCCTGGCTAAGTCAAGGGAAGTACGTAATTCCAGGGCTAATTCACACTAGAATCTTTATATTATTTATACAACATACAATTACAAGAGAATGATGATTTTTACTCTGCTGAAAGCCCTTCCTGTAAACTCCTTCCTACCTAATAACTTTTGCGCAAGACAGTTTTTGTTCTGCTTGCCTGCAGAGCTACACACAAACTGTGCTTTCCTTGTAGGAGATTATTCCTGCCTCACTTCACCCCTACCCCTTTGCTGCAACTACTTCTAATCACAAGTTGGGTTCTGGGAAGTCAACTTTAAGGTTGAGTTTAACAGGCAGCATGTTTATTATTAAGCCATGCCCTTGGGATCAACACCTGTGGAAGGGCAGAAGTGACAGGAATAGAAAAGGAAGAACTAGATCCCTGATGCAGACCCAACAACAGTCATATTCAACCACATGGACAACTTGGAGCTAGAATGACCCTTCAGAGTTTTCTTGAGTGGGGCCAAAATGGCTGTATGTTTATACAATTGCTATTCATCAGTCACTAGATATGGGCTGCCCTGGGAAGGTTATTACCTTGGATAACAGGAGTCTGCAACTCATTAGCCTCTGAGGGTGCAATAGCCAGAAACTGCCTGACCACAGCTGGACCAACAAGCCCTTCCTTGAAGGTGAATCTTGGTGGTACATGTCCATATTGATCATATTTTCTTTGCCCAGTTAATTCCTAGTCATTTTTAAAAATCACTGCTCATAGACAGTTCAATATTTTTTAAACAGATTTACAAAACTGTATGTACCAACATGCACACACTTTTGTTTAAATTGAGTCTCTCATAGGTGCAGTAAGATCTGAGGAGAGGAAAATGTTCTGCTTACAGGCTTACTTTTAGCACCAGCTCAGTGATTTCTTGATGATTGTCTCAAGTAGGAAAAGAAGAAGTAATTATTACACATTACCTTTTACTTTTTGTCAGCAACATCTGTACCCAAGTAGAAGCAATACCAATAAGGTTGAGGCTGATAAGCTGAATTAGTGACATAATGATGCTATAGGAGTTTTGGATTGAATACTGTATTGTCCTTTAACATTATCCACATAGAGGGCAGTCTGGCTAAGCATTTCACAAATGAATCCCATTCATCATTAAAGGGTTGCCTGATCATCGCAAATCCATCACCACCACTAAGCCACTATCTACTGATTCCAACCCTCATTCGGCACAGGACATAAAGTACAAGTCCAGCAATCACTGTATGTGAAGATTGTGCACTTTATAATTTTAGAATGTTATGAGAAAAATTATATATCTTATATAATTATTTGGCCTATTTATTCACTGAGTAACTGACAAAATAAGCAGGTCAGGAAGGAATTAAGAAAACTGGATAATCCACCCCTAAATAATGGATTTAGCTATCAAGGGGTTGTGACAAATATATGCAAAGATTTCATATCTTCAAGTCATTATCATATTTACAAAACATCATCTGAAATGTTTTTAAAGTATTTTAAAATGAGATTTAATAGTATATCCTAAAATTTGCATTGAATCTTTCATAAAAAGATGACTAACATTGGAGATGATAAAATATGTATTTGCCCCAAAGGCATTTGTTAACTTCTATATGGATGAAAAAGAAAACAAAATGTCATGTTTAGAATACACAATAAATATTCATCATCTGATCAAATTTTGGTAGTATTTGGTGGATCTTATACTTCCCAAAAGGAAAGCCCTGGGTGGTAACGACTAATCACATTTACATACGTACTTTCTTCAAATATCTCATAAGGGGCCTGGCTTATATTTAAAAAGTAGCATTGTAAATATTCCTTTAATAAAATATGTAGACAGTTTGTTCTATAATGAAGTGTCACTGAATTCCTGAAACTTAGGAAAAATGCTTAGAATGGATTTCTGCATCAGATTAGTTAGAGGAATGAAACTTTGAAATACACTGACCTGCTGAATAGCATTTACACATGCACAAAGCTTAGGAGACAATCCAATGTACAGAAACCAATTAATGAAACTAAAACCAAAGCCACACACATTTACTGCTCTTAGGGATAAATATCCCTGTCCTTTATTTTGTTGGTTTTTTGTTGCGTTTTTCCTTTATTTTAAATAGGCATCTGTAATTTTTTTCAGTTCAGTCAATAAAGTTAAATAAACTTTAAGTTATAGTATGAATCTAGGTGGTTTATTTTACTACATTTTGGGCTTTGATTCTTATAAAATCTTGTATGTAAGACACAAGGAAATTGAGGCTTAAAAAGGGGAACTTATTCTATTAACAGAATTTCATTAATAGCAAAGGCAAAATTTGAACTTAGGCTTTAGAAAAAACATTCTTTTATGTACTACTACACTCACTGTACTATTGCTCCTATCTAAAACTCACTGATATATCTTAAGTCTTTGGTTAACAACAAATAGGTCTAATGTTTTATATATTCTCTAGCCTATCCACTGAAAGCAAGAAGAGAACAATTATAAAGACAGTAAATGCATAGTTTAATATGACAGAATCCAGTAAATGGTATGGCAGCCAATCAAAATAGACTCCTAACCAGTTATAATGGAATCAGTTCTGGTAGAATCTATTACTTCTCAGTACTATTGGCCCTAAAGTTCTCACTATTTATCACTGAAGATCAAAAACATTCATACTTATGTTTACATAGTTCTTGTTCATGGAATGCTTTCTCTTATGAAACTTTCTTTTCACATGTAGGTCAAAA
Organism: Lepilemur ruficaudatus; assembly: GCA_963574885.1. Classification (NCBI taxonomy): domain Eukaryota; kingdom Metazoa; phylum Chordata; class Mammalia; order Primates; family Lepilemuridae; genus Lepilemur; species Lepilemur ruficaudatus. Next base: position 16,820 of record CAUYRT010021635.1, read on the forward strand.
ATGTAATGAAAAATATCATGGCTGGATTGCAACAAACCAACAGTGAAAAGATTCTCCTGAGCTGGGTCCGACAATCAACTCGTAATTATCCACAGGTTAATGTTATCAACTTCACCACTAGCTGGTCTGATGGCCTGGCTTTGAATGCTCTCATCCATAGTCATAGGTAAGGAGACTTCTGAGACATTACATCATTTATATAAGTATTGATTTAGACTGTGATGATGTATTTTTCCCCAATGTAGTTCCAGATCATTTTCTACTATGTGACATGTTATGTATGTTGACCATATTGATCTAACGATCCATTGGATTGGACTGATTAAGAATATTTTGTACATTTTATGTGATATATCATCTAATTGTTTAAATGATAAAATTACTGAAGCATGAAATTGCTTATGGTTGGGGAAGAGGATCAACATATTTGACACTGGGACTCCCAGAAAATCCAGGTTTTATTCTCTCTGCTGAGAATGAAGTTGGTCTTTGTATACAAATAATGTATTGGTATGAGCCTAAGGTACCGAGCTCAAAATGGTTCCAAATTTCATGTTAGTGGTTATAGTAAAATTAATTACGATCATTAGATAAATAATGAAGAAAAAGAAACATTTGTCTTATCAGATACACACTTAGATAAACACCATAAGGTCCTGTATATGTTCTTCTAGTTCAGGATTATAAGAGGCTTAGGGCACCTTAGGAACCAAGACAAAGGGCAGAACACAATTAATTGTATGACTCAGTGCTCAGACTATCAAAAGAAACAATTTCTCTGGAACAACAAAGCAATTGCTATAAAGCAAGAAAGAGTTCTTTTGTGGATCTTCATTAAAAGAACTCAGTGTAATATAGTGAAACATATTCAATAACCATATTCCATATAATATTATGTTTCCTAGGATGGCAAAATAGTTATGTGCTTTTCTTTTATAAAGAAATTCAGTAAATGAATTAATAACAGTTCAAGAAAAAAAGCAAAATCATGTAAAAATATATAGATATACACATATATTATATGTGTGTACATACTATATGAGATACTATACAATATATATACTTAACCATTTATACTGTACCATATATGCTATATATATATACACACACACGTGTGTATACACCCACACACATATCATATATAGTATATTTACTCTAAGGAATATCTACTTTGGTCTTGCTGTTTCCTGTTTCACCCAACCCAGGGATAAATGCATTGCCTTAATTAACAGTTTGAAATGCCACTGGAATGCATCTTCCCTGATTTTCAGTGCAAGTTATCTTTTCTCATTTTGATTTTTCATTTTTGAGGAGTCTACCAAATTCTTATGCCAATCTTACTTCTAGAAAATCTCAGAATATAGTTTTTCTTCACAGTAAAGCTCAGTCCAAGAGCAAACACACTCTTAAATAAGCATCTTTGTCAGGTGCCTTGCTCCAGCTGGGTTTAATTAACCCCATCCATATTGGGTTACCAGGTGAATTACTCAGCACCCTGATTTTAGAAAGAAGGCAGACTCACATTCAATAGCCATGTTAATCCATGTTAACACATTTTTTTGTATGTATGACAGAAGAATAAATTTCCACAGCTTCAATACAGTCAGATGTGAAGGGATAGAGACATTCATTCTGCATCATAAGTCAGTGCTAATTTATGCAGCCACATGCATCACACTAAGGGCCTGAAAATATTGATCTTGCTGTTCATGTACACATTTGCAGATGAACAAAAATACCGAGGATCAGGATTTGCAGTCTTTGTTGGCTCTTTATCATTGTCCCTTCAAATGGAAGTCTTCGATCCTGCAAGCATGTTCACGCCCTACATTTGTTAGTATTCTATTTATTGATCTCTGAATATAGTTGTAGGTAATACAGCATACATATCTAGATTGCCCTGCTACATCTGTCCCTGACCCACTTTTTCTCTTTCATAATATCCCTATTTACATATTCTCTCCTGACATATTGAATGAATCATCAGTAACTACCTGTTTATATATTACGTGGTTACTTTTCAAGAGGTTCCTCTCAGTTATTTAATGCTCTTTCATGAATCATTTCCCCTTTCTTTTTGTATTTGACAGATGTTCATATTGTTTATCTAAAGAAAAAAATGGTTGAACTTCCTGTTCCAAAGTGATTGTCATTGGTAGACTTAGGAATGTCATGAGGTGTCCTGATTTCAATAATTGAGTGACTAAGCTATATAGAACAAAGACATGTAATTAATATAGAGCACAGAAATTGACAAATTCCCTGGAAATTAAAAGTTTTGTGTTAAAACACAAAGTCCACTACAGTGCTATTAAAAGGGAGCCAGATTCTGCTTCTGTGGAAAAACTCAGTGATAATTAACTAAAAGATGCTGAAAATATACAGATAAATTTGCAAAAACTATACAGTTGTGATTAAATTCTGTTCCTAATTCCTTATTTTATTACCAGAACACATAGTTTTAAAAAAAATCAGACGTTAGAGCCCGAGGCAAAGGTAAAAAAGAAACAAAATGTGTCTTCATGATTCTTTCCCTAGCCCGTCACATTCCAGTCCTTAGATGCAGTCAGTCAGACTTTTTTTCTGATAGTTATCATAATGATATGGATGATAGGTCTTTATTTCTTGATAAATCAATTTATGATAGCATATATCTTTTCTTCTTAATAGGAAGCCCATGGATATTACCTGCTACCCTCATCTATTTATTAATTTTATTAATTACATTATAATCATTTTATTCTTATTATTTTATAACTTTCACCTTTATTACTTTAAATGATATCAATGTACCTCTTTTTTTGTTTTCATCAAGTTTAGAAAGGAACTGTAAACTATATGACATGGACAATAAGGAAATCACATTTATCCTTACTTTCTTCTCTCTTCTCTACCTCCAGTTTCGTTACTATATTATTATTCTCGTATCTACAATGTTTGTGACATTTATACCTGTTCTGTAAGGATAGGTGTTCTTAGATTGAGGCTGTAGGTTGAAAATACATCACTGTTGTTATATAACTACAATTAACCTTAGAACAAAGTATTAGAAGAGAATGTTTTTAAACGATTATTATTTTGTTGATACTGTTTTAAGTAAAATATCCTGTTTTTCATGGTATAGATACTATCATTATTTCCCTTTCAAAAATTGACAAACTGAGCCACAGAGAGGTTATGTGATTTACCTAAATCACATAAATATTTAAATATTAAATATTTTAGGTTCCAAAAGATTGTTTGTTAGCTGTTTGGAGTAATTTGGAACACTTAAGAGGGATAGATTCCCTAATAAATGTACAAAATTCTCGTGTATTACTTACTCATGAGCAACTAAAGAAATGGAAATGACAAATAAGTTTGTGATTTTATTTTGAATTATGGTCTTAGAAAATAACAGTTAACCCACCTTTTTAGTTTCTTCCCTTGCATAGCATGAGTTTTTAAGCAGGAATCCATTGACACATCCAAATGTCCCAAAATTGTATGTACTCGCTATTAAATGGGAGCTAACTTATGAGCACACATGTGCATACAGGGAAGTAAAACTCAATGGAAATCAAGCAGGGGGAAGAGGGAAGAAAGGGATGGGTAAAAGCCTACCTAATGGGCACAAGGAACACTATATGGGTGATGGGCACACTTTTAACTCTGACTCAAGCATTACAAAAGCAATCTATAAAACCATAAACATTTGTGCCCCCATAATAGTTTGAAATAAAAAATGTGTGTAAATCCTATTTACTGTTATGGATAAGTATTTTTCTGGGTAGAAGTTGATTAGCTCTCATCAGATTCTCAAAGGTGTCTGTGATCCAGAGAAGGTCAAAAACTGCTATACTAATGATTTTCAATGCTGTTGGGATAAATTGAATTCCTGAAGAGCCAAGGCCTTATGCAAATTCATCCTGATTCCTTCTCTTAACCTTGTCTTCCACTACTTGATACTTGGAATCTCCTAATGGAGCCACACCTGTGAGGTCTTGATTACTTGAGCATGTTTTGCTTTTTTCTCCCCTAAAAACTTTGATTCTCAAATATTCACACAACATAGAATTTTGTTCTCAAATACTTAATGTAAACCCAAGCCACCATTTAAGATCCTCTTTAGCCTCCAAAAATGTTCTTGACCTCTTCAGATTTTAAAATACCTTTTATCTTATTATGTGTGCTTTTTCACATTTAACTTTTTAAATGAAATTTTAGTTAACTTATTATGGCTTCTGCATTTTTCTTCCTTATTATATTTGAAATCCATATACAAAGTACCTCTTATACTCCTTTGTGTTTTCTCTATTATCAAGTAAAATGATATTTGTATAGTATGTGCTCATCTATTCTCTCATGCAGTTGATAAATATTTATTGAACCCCTATAAGTGCCAGGCTGGGTTTCTAGCAGTGAACAAGTCTGTCAAAAAATATTCTACATTCTACATTCTAGTGGAGGAGACATATAAAGAGATAAGTTTACCTAGATTACATAATATGTTAAATAGTAGTGCTAATGAGGATACTATCAAGCCGTTCAGGTGAAAGAAAATAAGTATGTATAAGTTTGATTTGGGGCATGCAATTTTAGATAGGGGTTGGGTGGGAAAGGACTCATCAATAAATAATGTGATTTTTGAGTAAAGACTCTAAGGAAGTGGAGCAGTGAGCCACGTTCATGTCTGGGAGAAGAGAACTCCACCAAATGCAAATGTAGGAAACTATCTATCCTGTTTGTGGAGTATGAAGAGAGAGGCAAGAAATAAAATCAGAGCATTAATAGGGAGCCAGACCATGTTAAATATGTGATTTTTACTCTGCCTATAGCAGAGATTTGGGAAGACAGATATGAGGAAACATATTTTAACAGATCATTCCAGCAGCTCTGTTGAACACTGCTCAGCAAGGTCAAGAGCAAGAGAAGGGGGAGCAATTAGGAGGCTATTGCAATATTCCATGCAAGATAAAATAGTATTTTGGACTAGAGTGATGGCAGTGAGGATAATGAGAAGTGGTCAAATTCTGATCAAGTATTTTGAATGCAATGTTGTGTAGGAATAAAAGAATTATCAAGTATGACTCCAAGGGTTTCATCTGAGTAACTACAAGTCTGAACTTGTCATTCATTGTTGAAGAAGGGAGAACTGCCAGAGAAGTCGGTGGGTTTGGGGGAGTGTGATGAGGGTACATCATGTCAGAAGCTCAGTTTGGGACACTTGAGGTTTGTGAAGACTAAGTGGAGATATTGAGTAGGCAGATAACTCTAGAATTTTGAGTTCAGGGAGGAGGTCTGGGTTAGGCTTATACAATTGGCAATTACCAGTAAGTGGCTGGCACTCAAATACATGAGATTGGATGAGAGCAATACATTTTTGTGGCTTGAATAGAGTAGAATAATTCTTTGTTTTCTTCAGGATTTTCTCCAGCCATCTTTATTGAGGTATAATTGACAAATAAAATTGCACATATTCAAAGTGTATACTTTATTTATATTTATTGCCTATATTTAAAGTGTATAATTTTCAATTAAAATTGTAACTTGTTTCTAGGAAATGTTATTGAGGGGTAATAAAGATTAATATTCAACTTTTAAGGACTATGGGCATGAGTTGTCAATCAAAATTCAGAACTGAAGTGAATCCCATGGAACACTCTAGATTGATTTATATGTGTCTTTGTGTGTGTGTATGTATGTGTTTCAGGCCAGACTTGTTTGATTGGAATAGTGTGGTCTGCCAGCAATCAGCCACACAACGACTGGAACATGCATTCAACATTGCAAAATATCAATTAGGCATAGAAAAACTACTTGATCCTGAAGGTTGGTACATTTTTGGACTACTATCATTTTTAATATAATTTAATGCTTTTCATCTCAGACTTGACATTTCCACATACTAAACACAAAATAAAAACTATGTATCTTATCTTTTCCTATATTCTACATATATTTAAAATGTTGCCTTCTTGCAGTATCATGAATAGTCCTATTTGATTTTAGTAACAAGCCTTTAGAATGTATATATCTCATGGATGAAGCATACTGCATTTGGAGTACATTGACTCCAGATAATTATAAAAAAGTTAATGTTTTGCTTATTCTACCAAGAGATTTGATAGACTAATCAGCTATAATTAATTAGCTACTCTTGCCGATTTCATTCATATACTCTAAAAGGCAACATGGTTTACTATTTAAATCAGGAACTCTATTCTTGGCGCTATTTCTAGTATAATTTGTCACTCTGGGGAGATCCTCCATTGGGTGGTTATTTCATTTTATGCTTCTTTAGTTGACAGGCAGCACTTTATTTATATTTTTATTATATTACACTTAAATAACTTTGATCCTTATCTCTGGCGCTATATAGGCATATCTTCCAGATATGTGGATTATAGGGATAATGACATTCTGACTTCTACTCTTCTAGCCTATGAGGCATATTTTCTGATGTATAAACTTTGAAACTGCAGGCTCTGTTCTCACTTTCTTAAAGCTTTACCACACTGTGAAAAGAGAAGTTGGAGAAGCAGACTGAGGGCAATTGATGTCTGTAATATAATGGAAGCTGATATTTTGGTAGAAGCTGTGATATAATAGAAGTTGATCATTCAATGATCTTTAGAATGGTGAATTAATTCCAAAACAGGAGATCTTTGAGTAGTGGTGGTAGATCCCATCAGGAAAATCTCAGAAATCATTCTGAAGATCACCTTTTGCTGGTGAATTTTTTTATCAAACAGAATTTTGTTCTCAGTATTGCAGACCCAGCAGCTTGATTGCCTCAGATCATCTAGCAAATCCATATTGAAGGGAGGGGGAGTTAACTTTAAAGATGCTTAAAAATTGATATAAATCAAAATGAAAATTAAGTAATTTTAAATGAGATTTTTATTATAAGAACAATAATGCTCCTATCTAATTGACCAATATATTGCTCTTGGTAAGCAAATGTACTTGGAAAGGCAAACTATAACAACACAAATGTGAGATTTGAGGTTGGAATCAGATTAAGTTTATTAGAAATGTTTCTTCCCTTTGGATAATGCATGGCTGAGCACTGACTCCTATAACCTCTTCTTGTTGCTTCTATAAATTATCAACATCCCTCTGCCCCAGTTTTTAGCTCTAAGGTAGAAATCATATCAATCATATGTACTTATTTTGTGTCATAGGGGAGGGTTACCTCATTATTTACTCCTAGTCTAGATTCACGTGTTTTCTTTTACTCCAGTGAGGTAGAGAGGGCAGGTATAATGAAAATATGGATTCCAACCCCTGTGGATAAAAGCTATAGTATATAAATTTAAAGTATAAGCCTGTTAAATATGTTTTTTTTAATTGGTAATTCCACATGTGGTGGTCAGTTCCTGTTACCTGGACTTTATACTCTATTTATCCTGTGGGTGTTCTATCATTTCTAAAATAGTAAGAGTAGGTTTAAAATAGATCTTATTAAGTGATAAAATGGTTTCCAAGTCTTCCTTTGAATCAATGAAATAGGGATACCTAGATAGACATACACATAATAATCAGAGTGATTGATAAGCCTGTAATCAGAGAAAGGCAGTTACATGAATAATAAATTTTACAGTATGAAAGAGCCTTATATACCTAACTTCATATGTTCTCCTAAATGGACCCTTTCTATTTATGACTGCTTCCAATTCAAAGAGCATTCTGTCTCCTAAAAAGGTTTATTAAGTTTCCTTATGGCTGTCAATAAGATGAGCATTCAGCATAAATCTTGTGTTATATTTTTAAATATCTGTCAGTGTCTGCCAGTGTGTTAGGGAAATACTCAAATATACATTTATAAATTTTTGCTCAATATGTTTCAAAAGATGATATCAATGATGCTTGAAAGAAAAAATAAATATCAACTAAATCATAAAGATTTTTATTTACTGATCTGTTAGTCACAAAAGACAGAATACCATTTTTTGAAATCTCAGAACACTCTCTTCAATGGATTTAACAGGAGAGATTCATGAACTTCTTTCATGCCTGTTTAGTAATTACTTTTGAGAAGTCCATATTTTTATTTAACCAAATACCGGTTCTTTAGCTTATGTATGGCAGTGTCAGCTATTCTCCAAGGATACTTTCATTTCAAATCTATTATGCCCCTTAGGAGGTTAATGAAACATTTTGTTTTATATTTGGGGAGATTTTTATTATTGGCAAATTGAAGCTTTATTTGTCTTATGAAATATATGCCACATAATACTTTTAGAGTTTTAAACATTGTGTTTTGTTGATTGGGTTGCTTTATAAATTAGAAAGTCATGGAAACATTGGAAGTTTTCATATCTTGCACATATAGACTTTGGTATGCTTTGTTTGGCCTTGGATGGTATTTTGAAGCCTGAGGTTTGGTTTTAAGTGGAATTGCCTTTTAAAAAGAGAAGCACTAGGCATTAGTATAAGCAATTCCAGGAACTGTTTCTAGTGTGTTTAAATGCTAACATATGCAAAAATAAGTATATCTAGGGTAAAATATTTAATAATTTATGTATTTTTATGCTTATAGCTATAAAAGGTTCATTTCCTTAAATATATATTTATTGTGAATCAGACAATTTACTTCTTCTCATGATTTCTCTATAAGATATATACTGCACATGCATTGTGGGTTTCATATATATTGTTTGCCTCCCTGAGTTTCAAACAAATTGGTTTGTTTGCCAACTCACAAAAAACTCTCTATATTAAGAGAATGCTTTGTCAGCTTTTCCTTGTGAATAACAGTGAAGATATTCTCTTTAGAGAAATCAGAAAATCAAGAGTAAGACATTGTGCCTGTTCTAGATGACTTTTGCATATTACTGTAGAAAGCTATTTCCATTTGGGATATGCAATACAGTGTGGAAATGTCTTTACTTATTTACTAGGGTAACTTTATATCAAAAATGAATAATGACAGTCAAATTTGACTAACAAAAAATGAACACTAGGACTTGGGAGAAACTTTTGTATCCTCAAAATGACATTTACAAACCAATTAGAGTTTAGTTTTAATCCACTTCATTTTGACTTCACGAGGATGGTGACACAGATTCTATTTTCTGCTTGGCTAATCCCTGTATCACTCTTCAGTGGTTTTTAGAGACTTCTTCTCCAAGAATTAGCTCTGCCTATTGGAAGTTTCACTCCTGAAGTGAATGGTCTCAGACTTAACTTTGTATACATGCAGATTTTTAATCTCTAAAAAAAGTAATCACGGAAAAATATATAGTATTTGATATAAAAAAGACAGTCTTTAAGGCCTCTTATTTGGGGTTTGATATCAATTGTTTGAACAAAAGCTGTTTCTACTTTCTTTCATCTCTGTTCCAATCATCACATTTTGAAACCTAATGACAAGAAAGATTAATAAGTAGTTTATACAAGTTAAAACTGAAAGGGTAAAACCTTCCCAACTCAGAAGAATTATCATTAACTTAAATAGCTAGAAATGTTTAAGAATATGGACACTCATTTCACATCATTTAGATTGATTTTTTCTAGCACCCATTATACAATATTCGTGTTTTCAGAAAATATAATGAGGTTAAAATATATTGGTATTTCTTCAGTGTATAGCATTTTAACTAGACATTACTATAAATATCTCAGATTCTTTAGAGCCAAACTCTCTGCAATGCAAAATGTTTTTTCCCATATATATAAATATATTTGCAATTTGCCATTTTTACTTTTAATTTATAGACCTATTGCATGCCACTTGTGTTAGTCAAAGAAACAAGAATTCATTAGAAAGGTAGACTAATGGGGAGAATAAGCAGTGTAACAAACTGTGCCCTTGGAGCCATGAGGAAGACCCAGATATCCCACATATTTTTAAACATATTTTACTAGCACATATGTGAATAAAAATGGCCATTGCCTTTTTGATGACAAAGTAACCTGTCCAAATATATATTACTTAGTACCTTTTACTATTATTGATATATATCATTATCTCTGATGTTTTTAGAGACAGTACAAGTTATTATTATCTAAATCTAAGTTTCAAGTTTCTTCAGAGCAAAATTCTTAGTCTAGTGACTCTGCTATTCAAAATAGAAAGAATCATCTGCTTATGCGGATATGGTAATAGCAAAATAATGTCCCTATTATATCAGCAGGAGACTACTTTTTCCAGGGTTTCCTTTTTAGAAAAACATTAAAATTTCATCATTAAAACCAAATTATATCATTTAATAGCATTAAATGTAATAATAATGAAAATATTTCTTTAATTTTGAACTTCAGTGGACTGCAGTTGAAATGAAAAAATTAGAGATGGCATTATTGTATTAGCAAAGGAAAGGGGTACATTAGTCAATTTAGTGTTGCCATCTCATTTGCTTAATGTATATTTAGCACAACATTTTAGCAAGGAAATTTGGAAAACACTGTGTTAAATAATTTAAATATATACTTGTATTAGCATTGCTTAGAGCAGACTAGCATTGATACATAATGAGGTTTTAGAAAAACTGATGGCCAATGCAGAAATACAGAGAAATGTGATTAACATTCCTAGCCTGTATATCATTGAAGCAAGGGTACTTATTAGAATATCCTTGGCTATTTTTAGATTTATCCTGAACCTTATTTTTTTTACACTTCTCTTATCCATCACCAGACACGTTGCATGATTATCCTTGACTATCCATTGCCACTTTAATATACTTTAATGCATTTGAGTTAAACAAGACTGTATCAGAGTATCTGGAGGCATGCTCAGATCCATCATTGCTACAATAGAAAATAAATCTTTAAGGAAAAATGAGGTAGAACTTTGTACATGAAATTAATACATAGAAGAATAAATAAATAAAAACTTTCTACATGCGTAAAAAGTTACCAATATTAGAAAACAAATATATTAATATAAAATGAGAATACAGATATATTAATATTGTGGTATAGATTATCTTAACATTAAGATATTAATGTAGCAATATCATGTTTCCTGATGGGGAACTTTTAAATTGCTTGTCACAACAGAAATTGAAAGACATAAATATGTTAACATATTTTTTTCCAGTAGCTTGAAAAGCCAGAAAAGGGATGAGAGAGAGAGAGAGAGAGAGAGAGAGAGAGAGAGAGAGAATTCATTGTCTCCTTTTGATGTCCTGTCTTCTATATTATTATTGGTTCAGATACCATAGAAAAACTGAATATTTTCAGGACAATTTGAGCCAATTGCTAATAAATTGAAGCTATTTTTGTTCTCCTTATCCATTTCAGTTGTTTGGATGACTGAAATAATTGGATGTAACTGTCCCAAATTCACTCACTTAGACAACAAAGAGACCTGCAAAACACTAAATATGATATCTGTGTGTGGGCCCAGCATGAATTGATACTTTATACCAAAATTTGGTGTTTTCTACTAATATTTCACATTCTTTTATGATTTATCACAGTTTTGGCTTATACAAAACAGTCAGCCAATTTATATTTTTTTCTCTCTCCTAGGAGTTTACTTGCTAAAATAAAATGAATATGCTATAGTTAAGCAATAGAGTTTCTTACTGGAATGGGGAATTTAAATAATGAATTATAATCTAATCATGTGATTTAAGATTTGCATTGTGAATGAGGTTCTGTTCCAAATTTGTTCAGAAACATTTGAATACAATCCTTGCCTAGATAACTAGGAATCTTTCATTCACATTACCAAGATTATTTATGTAGCTTTTTTTTTTTTTAAGTGGGGGAAACATAACATCTTTGGTCTATACATAAACAATAAATGACTTTTGAATAAATGATCAGACATCAATAAATTATTTCAAATATGGGAAATGCAGCCACCAGATTCCAATGCTGAATGATATATAATAGATATTTTGTGAATGGTATCCCTATGTATATTATCATAATGAGCTCGTAAGACTATTAAAAATATGTATTAGAAAAATATTGATCATTTGTTATTGATTTTAGTGAAACTCAGCTATGAATGAGTAAATGAGATATTAGTAAGTTTGATTCATGCAAGTGTTCCATAGATGATATCTGTATTTCTTATCACAAAATGATATTGATTTAAGCAGAAGCATTTTGAGTATTTAAATAGTGATGGCAAATGAGATTAAATGGTATAAATAGTTTACATTTTTCTATGTGGGTTTACTTAAGTAAATGATAATGATTGAAAGTAAAGTATATTGCTGAGAGTTGGCACATTTTTATTCATTTCACTGTCTTGAAGATGGAACTAATTGTGTTTGATAAACAATTATAAGAGATATCACAGACTTGCAAATGAATATCTAAAAATCTTAAAACTTAATACTAGAAAAATCTTACTAGGTTGGTGCATATATATTTTTTTATGGCAGAGTAATTTAATTCTCATAGCAATAGAATTTAGTCCTTGAAGAAGGAGACTTGAAGCTTTACAGTTGTCCTGTGATTGTATTTTTAAATGATAAACTATGTTCTTAGATTTATTGTTATAAGCAAACTTGTGTGGTTAGTGGGTTATATGATATCCGTTTGCCAGATGAGAAAACTATTACAGTTATTAAGTGGTTGGGAATTTTATATATTATTAAAATTTAATAAGGTGATTGAAACTCAGTGATTTTACTTCTTGGAAATAATTGTTCTGTAATATTCTTGTAAGACATTATTTCAATGTTGCTAAATAAATTTTTACCTAAAATCAAAGCTCAGTTTTCCCCTCAAAAGATTTTTCTAATGTATCATCAGTGATATAAATTCAAATTTGCAAAATTTCTTTTGGTAAAAGAGAGCTAAAATTTAAGCAGGAAAACTAGGTTCTAGGTAATTCACATATTTTTTCCTGTTTCCTGTACATAATAATTCCAGAACTTATTTTATAGATGGAAAAACTGAGACTTAGAGAATTTTGTTAAAGTCAAGATCAACGGCCAATAGTTAACTGAACTGGAATAAAATCCAGGTTTATCTCTTTTCAAAGTCCCTGTTATTTCTAATGGGACTGTCTAATAATATCAACTGGGCAAGTTTTATGAAAACATTGAGATTGGAGCTGACATTCTGATTATTTCATTGGTCTAAGGTAGGGCCCTGATAAAAGCAATTTTTAAAAGCTCACCTGGTGAGAATATCCTGCAGCTAAGGTAGAAACAACCACAATAGGGCAATTGTTTCCATGAGCTATGCCTTTTTAGAGGATAAATCCCAGACTCTGTTGTCCCAGGGTCTGTTCAGACCTCTAGCGTTTTCTTCCTTAAGAGGTGACTAAGCCTGCTGTTCAAATCTTCAATTACTGGAGCATTACTTATTGCTAACAGTACTGTGGTTAATGAGAAATGGTTCATCCACCAGCTAAAATAGAAATAGACTAGCTGTCACGTAAGACTGGTCACCAAAACATTTTCTTTAGGATTGAGGGACTTGCCTTATCTCCTATCCATACAGTTCTCTCTCTCTCCCTCCATCCCTTCCTCTGCTTATTACTTCACAGACATGTTTGTGATAGAATGGTGCTGTCACTCAAACACTGATTTCACTAAGCATTGTCCAGGTGAAAGGAGCTGTGTGCAGAGGTGGTCCTTGACTCTTTGTTCTTTTATTTATTCTTTCTTTTTTTTTTTGGCCTTCCTCTCTCACCTTGATCCTAATTAACATCACTGTGTCCTGTCATCAGGGGTTTGATGATGCCTTTCTCAGCCAATAAAAATATCTTTAATTGGCACAGCAGATAAAGACCTCTTATTCCAGAGGCATTTTTTAATAATAACTAAAGAAAGAAACAAATAAAGATGACAGTAAAATAATAGTTTTCAGATTATAAGTTTGCGATTCCATGATGCATTTGAAACAAGCAAATGGCTGAGTTAACTTCATGATCTCTATAGTAATGTTACAAATAGGTTGGATTTACTCACAAGCCATTTGTCTAGAATGATTTTTGCTAAATAGTCTATTCCAGCCAGATATGTGACTTTCAGGGACAGGACATAATGGACTTTGGAGCCTGCACTACCACTGTAGCTGTGAGGGGATCAAATTGGCAATTATACTCACAGAAGCAATAGAATTTAATCTAAAACTACATTTATTCAGAAGAATGAGGACAAGCGGTAAAAAAATAAAAATAAATAAAAAGTAAAATTACCATTTACTTAGCTGTATAGAAAGATACAAGGCAGGAGGTACACTGACATGGAGTCTTTATCTCATTTGGGTGGCCAAGAAGTAACCAAAATACACAGTTTCATTAGCCTCTCACCCAAATGGGATCCACAGGGCTACTGAGAACAAAAGCCAAGATCAGTGTGGGCCAACTGGTATGAAGAAATTGCAGCCTCGATTTCCTACCAGTCTTTAATACTATTCTAGTCACATACGACAAAGGCTTCTATATCACTTCATAACCCACTCACCCACTAGCAAATAAGAGAGATACAAAATTCTACAATATCAGAATTTTTGATTAATTAGCTCTAAGAAAACAAGATACTGTAGTCGGTTTCCTTGGCAAGCTTAGATTAAGCCAGGCCTAATTTTAACTTTTGTTCACAGAATCAACTAGTCTTGGGTTGAAATTTTATTTTTGCCTTTTACTCGTTTTATGTCATTAGAAAACTTTTTGAGTCTCAGTTTTGCTCACATGCAAAAATAATATCTACCTCCTACCGTTACTGCAAAGAATAAGTAAAATCTGTAAGTATTTGGCCTGCAATATGGGCTCAGAAACAGTAGTTAAAACATATATCAAAAGCCTGGAATGTTGCAGAAATTATATGTTAGTTCCTTTCTATTCCAATAAATTATCTTAATTAGGGAGAGGTGACCTTCCTAATTATTTTGCCTGCCTCTAGGATAAATGCTTACTTTCTCCAAATTAAATACAGTAGTCCCCCTTTATCCACAGTTTCACTTTACACGGTTTCCACTACCCATGGTCATCCATGGTACAAAAATAGCTAAGATTTTTTTTTTTTTTTTTTTTTTGAGACAGAGTCTCACTCTGTCACCCAGGCTAGAGTGCTTTGGCGTCAGCCTAGCTCACAGCAACCTCACACTCCTGGGCTCAAGCAATCCTTCTGCCTCAGCCTCCCGAGTAGCTGGGACTACATGTGTCCCCCACCACGCCTGGTTAATTTTTTCTATTTTTAGCAGAGACAGGGTCTTGCTCTTGCTCAGGGTTCAGGCTGGTCTCAAACTCCTGAGCTGACGAGATCCTCCCGCCTTGGCTTCTCAGAGTGCTAGGATTATAGGTATGAGCCGCCACACCCAGCCTACAAAAAGATATTTTTAGAGAGAGAGAAACCACATTCACACATTTATTACTGTATATTGTCATATTTATTTTATTATTCGTAATTGTTATTAAGCTATTATTGTGCATAATTTATAAATTAAACTTTATCATAGGTATGTATGTATGGGAAAAACAGTATATATAGGGTTTTGTGCTATTTGTGGTTTTAGACATTCGCTGAGGGTCTTGGAACATATCCCCCATTGATAAGGGGAAACTACTATTGTTTCTCATTCAAAATCTTGCTATTTTTCCTGTGACCTTCCCACTCACCCCAGGTTCCTGGTCTGAGGGATATTGTTGGCTCACAGCTGGAGTTGTGGCTGGTAGTCTTTGGCATCCTTGAAATCCAGAATATAATCTAGTTTTCACAATAGTTTTGATCTGTATCTTAAATTCCTCAGTGGTGATATCACACACACACACACACACACACACACACACACACACGGTCACAATGGTCATGGTTAAGCTGTAAATTTCTAGCAAGAGTCTCCTGAAGGCTCGCTCATAATTATAATACCTTATACTTAATTGTCATAGTATTTTTAAGACACTAATTATTACACTTCAAAATTATAACTAGCTTTTTTTCCTGCAACCATACTTTTTTTAACACTGTAGAAGTGGTTGAAATGGTTCCCAAAATCTCAGAAAAACTCTCAACTTCTGAAACCATGAGTAGCTTTTGCATAGACCTGTTCATGTTCTCTCTCTCTCTCTCTCTCTCTCTCTCTCTCTCTCTCTCTCTCTCTCTCTCTCTGTCTCTCTCTCTCAACTCTTAGAAATAGAAAGAGATGGCAAAGGCATCAAAAGATCTCACCATCTCAAATATTTTGTCTATCAGTTTGTGATGTGAATGTCTCTTATCTAGATTGAAATCCCACCTTGAGTCACACATGGATTTAAAAAGAAAAAAAAAAAAAAGACAAGGCTATTATCCTAAGAAGAACTAAGTAAAAATATGCATTTTACCTAGGCTTGAATATCTCTTTCTTAATATGGCACATTTCTTTGCATGGATTTATCATTTGAGGCGATTGATAACATGGATCTGTATAGAATCAGCTGGGCAAGTGAATATCTTGCAAAAGTGATTTAAAAACTGCTTTATTAATAAGTGGAATATGTATAAATGTATATTCATTCCTGTTCAAGAAGCAACAGTACATGGTAAAGTCCTTGTAAATTCACCTCACTTTAGCTAAAACCTAACAGGAGACAATGATGTCCTTGTAGATGTCAATCAAAGAAAGCCTGAGAATAGATATCAAGAAATGGGGAAGGCTAGTCTCGAACAATAATGATCACTGATCATTTGGATATTTGGAGAAACCTGGCATGTGAACTAAGTTTTAAGAGGCTGAAAATGAAGGAGCATTTTACCCATTTTAAAATATAACAACAAATGTAAAAGTGAGTAAGAGAAAAGGTTCTGGATAAAAATAAAATAATTTTATGTAATTTTCTCTCTATTATTGTACTTCCAGTTTTTCTTCTACCAAAGCATTAAGAGCTGCATGTGAAAAATTAGAAAAAATTAAGCCAAAAATATAGAATATTAAGGAACTAGGAGATAAGTAATCTTTAAATTTTCATAAACTAAGTAAACCTGTTTTAAAATACTAGTTTCAGCAAAATTTCAGTCATATATAATATAAACATATTAGGAGGTAATATCTGTATATTCATATTAAGTAGAAATGTATATTTTAAGCAAAAATATTACAAAAGATAAAATGATAACACCCCTTATCTATCCTTCTTCACCTTAATTTTGAGGTAACCAGTGCTTGAAGGAATGTTCTCATCTGTTTAAAGTAATCTTTCCTCAGATTGATCAAGAGGCACTGAAAAACCAGAATAATTCAAACTCTAATCTTGCAGGTGGAGTGAACATTTTTAAAACTAGAATTTACTGTACAGACATAAATATTGGTTACTTATACAAGCCAATTCCATTATTACTATACGGCACTATTGTTTTAGGTAATATGAGTGTTTTGCACTTTTGCTGAATGCATATAGACTAGTCTAAAAAGTAAAACAAACAAACAAACAAAACTAATGATTTTATAAATCACAAGTGTTTGGGCAGGTGGCTGGGTAAACTCAGATTTTTTTCCAGTGGGTAGATTTAACCACATCATTGATAAACTAGAAATTCTGGAGCCCCTACTTCTAACTCATACATTGTAATTTGTTTTAGATACTGGGTAACTCTTTGAATTTTTTGCCTCAGGGTCATCATTTTATTAAATAGAAATACATTTTAATTCATCTGATTGACAACTTTATGTAAGAAATAGTGCTATATACTCCAAGTGCATTGAAAAGAAAAAGATATAGAATCTGCCAAGGAGTTGAAAATTCATTACGAGCAAACAATTACATAGGTAACTGTTATAGAAAACAGAATGTAATCTAATTCCCACAAATTATTTCACATAAAAGTAAAATATTTTGAAAGTATGGAGAATGTTTGGTAATAGTATCCCATTCTAATAAATGTACAAATGTTATGTCAAGTGAAAATTTAGATGCATCATAATTTTTTATATGAGATATTGAATAAAGCAAAACCCATAGATCCATACAATAGTCCTTACTTTGCTTCTCTAATTTTATTTGCTGGACTTAAATGCATAATTTATAAATAAGTGGTGAAGATGATTTTGGAACAGGAGCCTAACCTGCTGTTCTATTTCCTTACTTCAGATTTATTAAATAATAAAGTCCATCACCATTTTAAATAAGATTTGATCATCATCGATTTCTGTTTAACACGTCTAATTTCTAACAAAAGTTAAGGACTTTTTCTCTCATGTATAAAGTTCTTCATTAGGACTGACAAGTGAGCTAACTTATACAAAAGTCAGTGCATTAGGCCAGGCGCAGTGGCTCACGCCTGTAATCCTAGCACTCTGGGAGGCCGAGGCGGGAGGATCACTCAAGGTCAGGAGTTCCAAATCAGCCTGAGCAAGAGCCAGACCCCGTCTCTACTATAAATAGAAAGAAATTAATTGGCCAACTAAAAATATATAGAAAAAATTATCCGGGCATGGTGGCACATGCCTGTAGTCCCAGCCACTTAGGTGGCTGAGGCAGAAGGATTGCTTGAGCCCAGGAGTTTGAGGTTGCTGTGAGCTAGGCTGACGCCACGGCACTCACTCTAGCCCGGGCAACAGAGTGAGACTCTGTCTCAAAAAAAAAAAAGTCCATGTACTCCACAGTCATAGTGTGCGTGCGTGGCTGGTCGGCTCTCAGGGGCTTTGCAGTCCTTCCTCCAAGTCCACGTTCTTCCTTTGTACAAGTGAGCAGGCTGTGAGCGGGGAGGATGTGGGCTGGAGCCAGCAGGGTGGGGCTCCCTGGATGGGGAGGGAAGGCCTGGGGGAGGCTCCTGGCACCTGGGGGGCAGGAATCTCAGGCATGTGGCCCTGAGCCTGTGTTTCTAGAGGCTGGGCCTCCTCCCCAGGGCTGGGAGGCTGGAAGGACCCCAATCCAGATGTTGGACCCTGGGGTGGGCATCTGAGGGTCCAGTGGCCGCCTGCTCTCAGCCCCGGCCCTGGCGGTGGAGCCGGGCATGGGCCTGCCCCACACCAGAGCCCACCTAGCTCCCTCCCTGTGACGGGGCTGGACTGTGGGGAGGGTGGGGGGAGTGTTTACAGGTCTTTCCAGCCAGCAGCCTGACTAACCAGCTCCTCCAGGCTGGGGGTGGGGTGCAGCCCTAGGCACAGATCAGCCCCTGACCTCAGGGGTGCAGGCTGGTGGCATGGGGCTCCTCCCGAGGCAGCCTCCCCTGGGGCCGGTGCTCCTCCTAGTCCTCCTCATGGTGCTGAGCTGTCTTGGGCCCAGCCTGAGCCTGGGTGAGTGGGGTCCAGGACAGATGTGCCTGGCCAGACCCAAGGGGCTGGGGCACCTGCTGGAGTGGGAGGTGGGAGCTGGCCCCTGGGTGGGAGCCCACACACCTGCGACAGGGAGAGGCAGCCCCAGGTACAGCAGCCAGCCCCTCATGCCTGTCTCCAAGGCCCCCACCGCTCACCCTTGTGCTCCGTGCCCATAGATCTGATCCCCTACACGCCGCAGATAACAGCCTGGGACCTGGAAGGGAAGGTCACGGCCACCACCTTCTCCCTGGAGCAGCCTCGCTGTGTTCTCGATGGACATGCCAGTGCCGGAGACACTGTCTGGCTGGTGGTGGCCCTCAGCAATGGTAAGGGGCTGCTCTAGGGCCTGGTGGGTGTGTGGGATGAGGGGCGTGGTGGCCCGAGAGTGCCTCACTAGCACCTGCACTTGTTAGGCCTGCTGGGGGCCACTGGGTGGGTGTGGATTGGGCTCCAACCCGACAGGGCTCTTAGAGGGTGACCAAGTTTGATGTGTGTGTGGACTGTCTCTGGGGATCCTAAAGGAGGAGGTGATGGGGGCTCATGGTGGAGGGTGGTGAACACATGCTCCCGGTCCGCATGACAAGGCCCATCTCTCCCCCCACATCCCCATCTATCTGCTCCTGCATCCTGCAGCCTCCAGGGCCTTCCAGAACCCACAGACCCTGGCCGAGATCCCTGCCTCCCCACAGCTGCTGACTGACGGCTACTACATGACGCTGCCCCTGTCCCTGGACCAGCTGCCCTGTGAGGACCCCACGGGGGGCAGTGGAGATGCCCCCCTGCTGCGGGTGGGCAATGACCATGGCTGCCACCAGCCACTCTACTGCAACGCCCCCCTCCCCAGCCCTGGACCTTACCGGTGAGTTGTCCCTCCAGGGCCCTGGGAGTGGGCTGTGCTTGGGGGGCGGGGGCTCTGGGACCCGGGCTGCCATCCTCCACATCTTCCCAGGGTCAGCAGAACAAGCTCGGGCTCATCCCATTGGGGGTTCAAGGGGGAGTGGGTGGGTACCAGGAGAGGTGGGGACTTAGTCAAGGTGGGAGGGGGCTTAAGGCTGCAGTCAGGGCAGGAAATGGCCTGGGGGCTGGGTTCAGACCCAGTCCAGGGGCTGTGAGGCAGAGAGCAGGAGAGATGGCTCCCACCACCTTTTACAGATGGAGAAACAGAGGCACAGAGTGCCAGGTGGCCTGTCAAGGTCAGGGTGGAGCTGGGAGGGGAAAGCAGGTGTCTCCCCAGTGTCCAGATCACAACTGTCCAGCCACAGGAGGAGGCCAGGTGTCCTTAGGGAGACAGGGCCTAGGGGGAGCAAGAATGCAGGGTGGGTGTGGCTGGACCCCCCTGCCCCCCTCTGCCCTCTCACCCACTCCCCGAGTCCCTCTCCCTCCTGTGCCGCACCCTGGCTCTGCTCCAGCCCCTCCACTGGGTCTGAACCCCCGCCCCACCCTGTCCACAGCAGCCACCAGCACTAGTGCCAGCCGCTGTGTCCCTCACTGTGCTCAGACCTCCCAGGGCTCCTGCCTCCCACGCTCTTGGTGCCAGGGTCCTGCCTCCCTCCCTCCTTCGCCCCCCACCCCTGCTGGGCCTTTGCCAGTGTCCCCCCCACTCCACATCCCCCTGCCGTTGGGGGCCCTGACTCTCCTTCTGTGGTCTCATAGACCCCTCTGGGCCAGTGCTGCTTGTCTGAGAGACCGGGGACCCCCACACCATGTGCCCTGCGGGGCTACCTCACCCTGCTCATTGTGTATATGACATTTAGTAACAGGGGCCACTAAACCAGCATGCCCAGCCCAGATTGAGTGTCTGGAGAGGGACTGCCCTGGTGGACTGGGGCTGCTGGTGCAGGTCACCTGGCTGCAGGGGGTCTCAGAGCAGGGCTGGCAGGTCATTCCCTGGGGCCTGGCCACAGGGGGGCGCCTGCCTGGGGCAGTTGAGTGTCTGAGCCTCACCCCACCTCCCCGACTGCCTCCTGCCTCCAGCGTGAAGTTCCTCCTGATGGACACCAGGGGCTCACCCAAGGCCCAGACCAGGTGGTCGGACCACATCACTCTCCACCAAGGTAGCGCTGCGGGGAGGGGCGCCCTGGTTTCCATGGGCCGTGGACTCACTTGCCTCTCTCTGCACAACCATCATGGGTGGCTGGCCCTCCCCTGCTCAGTGTCCAAGTCTGGCCCAACCCCCAACAGAGCCTGGTGCTGGGCGTGGGGCACTGGGCCAGCCCCATTGCCAGGGGCACCAGCTCTGCCCATTCCCAGCGCTCACCAACTCTCACGTGTCCTGTCCTGGGCAGAAACACGTGGGCTCTCCCACGGGGTGGCCAGGCCCGTGCCAGCCCCTGCTGGGTGGGAGGAGAAGGGCATAGAGGCCAGAGTCAGGGTCTGGGCTGGCTGGGAGGATAGTGGGATCTGGAGGCTTCTCTGAGCAGAGAGGTGAACACAAATCACCAGGCTGAGGAAACTACATGTATCAAGGCCCGAGTGTCAGGTGTGGGGATTTCCTGGGAGACAGACCAGGGGTGTGGGGTGGGGGTCCTGTCATCTGAAGGCCTTGACTGCTGGGCTCGAGGGAGCCAGGTAGTGCCCCGCTCAGTCCTGAGGCCTGCAGCACTCTGCCTGCCACATGCCCGCAGCGGGTGGGTGGGCGCATGGTGGGAACAGCCTAGAAGGTGAGACCCGGCTGCAGAGGAGGGTGGCCCAGGCCAGCAGAGCACAGATGCTGGGCCGTCCTGAGACGGACAGATGAGTGGGTTCAGGGGCCTGTCTGAGAACATGAATCTGCCAGGCCTTGAGGTATGAGCATGGGTGGGGAGGGCAGGAGGTGACAGCCAGCCACCAGGGGTAGTCTCCCAACAGCCGCTGTGTGTGCAGGGAAGGCCCCAGGCTCCATCGACACATGGCCAGGGCGGCGAAGTGGCGGCATGATCGTCATCACCTCTGTCCTCTCTTCTCTGGCCGGTCTCCTGCTCTTGGCCTTCCTGGCAGCCTCCACCATGCGCTTGTGAGTAGTGACACCCCCAAGGGCCCCTTGCCGACGCAGAGCCCCTTCCCTCTCCCAGGCCCCAGCCTGGAAGCCCTCCACTCACATTTGAGCTGGGTGGTGCCCTTCCCAGGGACTGTGTATCTCTCCCCTCACGGGTCAGGGAGGTGGTCCCACAGCCCCCCTGAGGGCAGGTTCTGGGAGGAGCCACCTCAATCCAGCCTGTCCCTCTGTGTGTCCTTGGCTAGGGCCCTTCCCTCCCAGGCCTTGTCTTCTCCCCATGGGCCCTCTGGTGAGTTAGTGACCTTACACCAGGGTAATCAGGGTGGCCACCTGGAGGAGGTGGGCCTCCAGCTGGTTCTAGAAGGGAGGAAGGTGGGATCAGAGGCTGCAGATGAGGGAGCTGGGAAGGGGAGCAGGCCCTGACCTGCCAGCTGCCCCAACTGGCAGGAGGGACATACACCTCCTCTTCCTCTCCCTGTCCAGCTCCAGCCTGTGGTGGCCCGAGGAGGCCCCTGAGCAACTGCGGATCGGTTCCTTCATGGGGAAGCGCTACATGACACACCACATCCCGCCCAGCGAGGCCGCTACCCTGCCCGTGGGCTGCGAGCCTGGCCTGGACCCCCTCCCCAGCCTCAGCCCCTAGCCTGGCCCGTGAGGCGGGGGTGGGGGCAGGGGTGACAGGCGGGGAGCCAGTGCACAGCCTCATCCCTGCCCTGCGCCCACATTCCCCAGCCCTGTGCCTCTTCCCCCAGCACAGCCCTGTCCTGCCTGGACCTGCCCCAATCCCCGCTTAGCAGCCCTGCTTCTGGCTTGGTCGTTTCTCTCCCTCTCCGGGACGTGTAAGTTGCATGCGGGAGAGCTGCCCCCATCTCTGCTCTGCCTGACCTCCTGTGAGCAAGGCTGGAGCAGTGGACAGAAGCTTCTAGACCCCAGGAAGAGGCCTGCTGAGGACCTTTCTCTGCCCCATGCAGGGGGCTGGGCTCATCATGGGACATATGAGACCTGAGCCACCCTCTGTCTGTCTGTCCCCATCAGTGGCTGAGGCTGGAGTGAGGTCTTCAGAGGCACCTCCTCTGGCCTGGGCATGGCTCCTCATGAGGGGGACCCGCCTGCTGGAAGGTCAGACAGAGCAGATGCACATTATGACCTTCTGCTACCGATTCTGGCCACCACTTCCAACCCCCTTGTGTACACGGATGGCTCACGCGCTTATCCACTCACTTTACAAGCATTTATTGAGCACCTGCTGTATGCCACACAGTGTTAGCCATGGGGCTTCAAGCATAGCCAGTCCTGACCTTGGGTGGCTCACCACCCTGGACCTCAGAGGACCACATGTCCACATGTAACCTGTTACTGTTGGGGGGCTGTCGCACCCTGAACTGTCACCCCAATGCTCTCGTTGGAGTCCAGGAGCCCCCATCACCAGAAAGGACACGCTCCAGACCCCCCAAGAGTTCGTCTGTCCGCAAGGCCGGTGGTTCCCATCATCGCCACACGGGGGCGCCAGGGCACCGCAGTGAGGCCGTCGCACGGCCCGAGCGCATGCGCGCTCCTATTCCTGGCCCCTCCCACCCCGGGCTACTTGGTCCGGAGCCGGCGCCGCTGCGCGGGGTCTGCGAAAGTCAGGACTCCAGGCCACGTTCTGCCCAGCCAGAGGGGTGAGCAGTCACGCTGCCGCCTGAAAGCCAACTGTGTGCCGTCCGATCCATATAGCCGCAGCGATTTTCTAGATGGAGAAACCGAGGCTTAGTGACTTGCCCGCCGCACTCTGTCTACTGCCACCGTACCCCGTGCCATCCTTGGGCCGCCCTCCCAGGTCCTCTGGTCGGACCACACTGCCAGCATGCAGGCCTTGCCCGCAGGGACACCCGGTTATGGCCTTTGGGCTGCAGCCCCCTTTGGAGGTGAATAAAGGTGGTCTGGCTCCTCCACCGTGGCTGGAGTGGTTCCCCGCACTAGGACAGGGACATTGCGCCGGGGAGCCCAACCGCCCTGCTCAGCCTCTGCCCCCAGCCCCGGGGCTGCCCTGAGCCTGTCCCTTGATTGGCGTCCCTGCTTACTTTGGGGTGTCCCCATCTCCTAACTACCCCAGAGAAACCCACTTACACGTTTTGGGGCTGGGAAGCCCACTACCAACACAGTGGGTGTGGATTCAGTAGTGCTTCCTCCCAGGCAAGCACTTTACTTTCAAGCCTTTGAACCCCTCCTCCCTGGAGGTCTCTCCCTGATCCTGCCTGCACCCCTCCCAGCCAAAATACCCCTTCCAGGAGTAGACAGAAGCAGATTCAGTCATGTGGTCTGGTGTACTGGGAGCCAGCCCTTTGGGCAGCCGCTTCTAAATTCCATTATGGAGCCCAGGTCCCTCTCTGCCTCTTGGAATTGGGAGAGGGTTAAATCCCCACCCCCATCAGCTACCTCAAACAGAGCCTTCTCACACTGTCTTGTCCACACCCCAGACACCCAGCCAGGGGCCTGGCCCAGGAAGGGTATGACAGGGAGGAGGAGGGTCCACTGGTGTTTGCTGAATGCAAATGTGAATGAATGCTCCCAGAGCCCAGGATCAGCTAGGAGCAGGCGTTGCTACAGGCATTTTGTGTGACCTGGGGCCCTCCTGCGCTTGCTCTTGGTGCCAGAGTCCATGCTGATCTCAGGCACAGCCCCAGTGGCTTCCCCTGCAGCTGTCCCTCCTTTTTGCACAACCTCTTGACCTCCCTGGGGAGCTGCTCTCACCCACTGGGGCCACCTGGGGCCTGACCTTGGAAACTGCCTCCAAAAAGACATGGAAACACTGTGGGGTGAAGACTGAATCATAGCCCAGGGGCCACAGAGGCCCAGGGGAAGCTCCTGGCCCCAACCGAGGGTCATGGGGGCTTCCTAGGGGTGATTTCCAAGCTGAGTCTGGAAGGGCAAGTGGAAGTCAGTCAGCAGAGGAGGAAAGAAGGAGACAGGAGAGGGAGCTCCTCAGAGAGACCAGGTATGTTACCAAATCCACAAAGAGGTCCTGGTCTAGGTCTGTTTGCTCACCACACAGAAAGCCAATTACTGAGACAACAAAGACTGCCAAGGAAGAAAGGGAATTTATTATGGTCAATGTCATCCAGGAGTCAGAACTGCCTCAAATCTGTCTTCTCAACCAAGGGCGGGAGTTTTTATAAGGGGTTCAGGAAGGTGGCTACATGCTTTGGGGCAGGTTGTGTTGAAATCAAGGCGTGCAAGAGATCTAATCCAGCAGTCACAAGCTAGAGATGAATGGTGAGTCTCAGCCTTGTTACCTGTGAAGAATTTGCCAATTCTTGGAAATAACTCAAAAGGTAAAAAGGTTAGCTAAACAGAAAGATTATAATGTTTTGGTTGTCCAGCCCTACTGGTCTGGGAATCCCCAAACATAAGAAAGCTACAGGGAGAACATTTATTGGGGGCAGGGGTTCACTTTATGTTTGTTCATGGATATGATTACAGCTCCCCCTTCTTTTTGTTCCTTCCTCAATCTTGGGGAATCGGAGTGTTGATCTATCTGGCTGCTTCCCGCTGAGATGGGGCACAGTTGGGGTACGATGAGTGAAAATGCTGAGCCTGCTGTTGAAAGTACACGTGAGTCCTAAGTTGATGGTTAGATGTCTCCAACATCGTTACTTGCATGCTTTCGTCTATTGTTTTATAGCAGCATTTTAACTCATATTGGATTAATATATTTGCTACCAGGTAAATAAGAAAAATAATTAGTAAAAGGGAGAGACCAAATTTTAGAATCCCAGAAAGAACAGAGCAAAGTCCCTGAGGAATCTGAGCGAATAGTCCTGAGAAGAACCAATCTCCCAGCCCTGGTCTGTCCTCTCCTGCATGTTGCATCCAAGAAGCCTGCAGTCTGATTTTAGCTTTTACTTCCGTTGAAGTATTTCTATACCTGTAGCGTGAGGAATTAGCCATAACACAACCACCCCCTTGTTCTGTTAAGATATAAGCAAGAACTATGCGATTATCAAGAACCACTCAGTCTCAAGAGTCTAATGATTTTTGCCAGGCAGCTATCGTGGCTGCAGTTTCTTTCTTTTTTTTTTTTTTTTTTTTAGACATTGTCTCACTCTGTTGCCCGGGCTATAGTGCCATGGCGTCAGCCTAGCTAACAGCAACCTCAAACTCCTGGGCTCAAGTGATCCCTTCTGCCTCAGCCTCCCGAGTAGCTGGGACTACAGGCATGCGCCACCGTGCCCGGCTGTTTTTTTCTATGTATTTTTAGTTGGCCAATTAATTCCTTTCTATTTTTAGTAGAGACGGGGTCTCACTCTTGCTCAGGCTGGTTTCGAACTCCTGACCTTGAGCAATCCGCCTGCCTCGGCCTCCCAGGGTGCTAGGATTACAGGCGTGAGCCACCGCGCCCGGCCCAGCCTTTAGTTTAAATATGCTTTTTGTCCTCCTTTAAATCTCATCCACATAAACATCACAACTGATTTCACATTATCAGATGTGTGTTTTTAACTAATCAGACTTTTGAAGCAGTGATAGATTTTCAAACCAAGGAAGATTAGTCACCAATAGAGAATTCAACTTGAATTAAGAGAATTCTATATTCAAGAATTAAGAGAATTCTATATTCAACCAACCAGGCTGGGTTGGTTTGTTTTTGACATAAAGACATAAAATTGCTTACTTCTTCAGGAAATTATAATAAGAATCTTTTTTTTTTTTGGTGAGTCAGAGTCTCGTTCTGTCGCCCTGGGTAGATTGCAGTGGCATCATGGCATCATCATAGCTCACTGCAACCTCAAAGTGATCCTCCTGCCTCAGCCTCCCAAGTAGCTGGGATTACAGGCACACACCACCACATCCGAATACTTTTTCCATTTTTTTTGTAGTAGTGGGGTCTTGCTTTTGCTCAGGGTGGTCTAGAATTTCTGAGCTCAAGCAATCCTCCTGCCTCTGCCTCCCAGAGTGCTAGCTAGGATTACAGGCATGACATTTTGTATAGCTTTTCTCTCTCGAACCAGGAACCTTCAAACTTCACATATAGTATTTGGTTACTTCTCTCAGTTCTAACTTTTTTATAGAAGTTTTACACTTGTAAGAGTAGTACAGAGAACCCTTGTGTGTTTTTCCCAGATTCACCAATTGATAATACGTTACCGCAGTCCTCCCTTCTCCCACATGTATCCCTGTGTGTGTGTAAAATTATTTTTTTTTGAAAGTTGTATTTAATTCCCATATTTCTTCAGTCTCAGATAATCAGAGCTGTTCTGTCAGTCTTCATCTTTCAAAAAAGACTTTTTTGAAGGCTACAGCCCAGTTGTTTGCTAGAATGCCTCTTAATTTTTTTTCCTACTATTTCTTTCTGATTAAATTTAGGGTATGTTTAATACACACTGAACTAAACCATAAGGAAAGTACGGTGTAACTTTACTGTGGGAGGAACAGTTTTTTAATTTGTAAGTCATATTGCTCTTTCAGTTTTAACTCTGGACCTTGTTAACATTTCTAAACTGAGGTGAATTCACCATAATGTCAATGAAGCTTAAGCTTTAGGGCACCTCATTTGCATGCGCCCCTTCCAAGGTGCTATATGTGATTTTATATTTGTGATTTTGCATTCATTTTCTAAAATGTTTCCCCAAATTGTATAAGCTGACATATAAGCTGCCCCATCCTCTGGAACCTGTTTTTTCTTTAACATATAAGCTGAATTATAATAAAATAACATGGCCGAATTAAATTTTGCCCTTTTTTTGTCTAATTAAAGAAATTATAAAAATAGATGAGGAAAGTATTTCAGTTAGGCTCTTCTCATGACAAAAAATAATTAGACCCACCCCAGGCATCTTAAGGTAAATGATGTTTACTATAAGGACACACAGGACCATCTTTAGAACCACCCAGGACTTAGTGATACCTGGTTTCTCCATCTGTCTCTTACAGCAAGGGTTCCCAAACTATGGTGAGTTGTATAACTATTTCATGGTATATTACAATGTAATCATAGAAATAAAGTGCAAAATAAATGTAATGTGCTTGAATCATCCGGGAACCACCACTCCCCCAGTGCCGTGAAAAAACTGTCGTCCGTGAAAATGGTCCCTGGTGCCAAAAAGATTGGGGACCGCTGTCTTAGAGAATTTATGGTCTCGTTCTTGTGAATCTCTTCCAGTCTGCTCTCTTTACGCCCAGGCTGCTTCATCTCATCTTGCATGTGGTCCTCAGTGGTTTAACTTCGTAGTTACTCAAGCCAGCTTTCCTGTGTGTATCCATTGCCCCTTCCTGAATGAAGAATGTAACTGGCTCAGTTCGTATGTTCAAGTCAGGCCATGTCAGTCCTAGATTACTGGCCAGCCTGAAACAGATCATTCTTGGATCAGGTGCCTATTCTTAGGTCCAGTGGGCATGCAGGAAGGGAGCAGAAAACAGGGTCACCTGGTAAGAACTGCGGCTACTGAAGTGGCAACGTCTACGAACAGGGTAAATCTCAAGTGAGGCAAGTCAGCAGGCAAGGCCAGTTACTGTGTTCCCTTACACAGAACGCTCAGGGTTGTTGTTTTGCTTTGCTTGTTTTTAGAAGGCTGCAGGAAAGGAAAGGGAAAGTGATCCAACACAGAGGTCAGGGCAGCCTCCCAGGGCCGAGCTCATCTGCTCTTCTCTCCTTCCTTCCTGTCTGCCTGTGGGTTGATTTTTCTCAGGGATTTAAGTGTGCCCTTTCAAAATATTTTAAGAAAAATACCACAAACTCTTATTATTTATCACTTATGTTTACATGTTCTTGTGTTCCTTGTAGTTTTATTCAGCCTTTTCTGAAATATTCTTTTAATACCTTCCTAAGTTTTGTCTTGTTTTCGTTTTTACTAATTCTGAAGTGTGCTGTTCTTTTGCCTTTCTCTTTTAGTTCGTTTTGGAATTTCAGGTTATTGCTTTCTTTCTGGAGTGATTCGACTGTCCGTAGGGATGCTGCAGGTCGATTCTCTTTTATTTAATAGGTTTATACGGAATTCAGCTGTAGTTCTGTTCTGTGTTTTTAAGTGAAATGAGTTTGCCTGAACTTTCAGAAGGGATAAGTGGATCAGGATATCTTTTATAGATTAAAGGCTCTAGAATTTCTGTTTTGTTGTTTTCGGAAGTGTGCAAAAAATACGGCCTTGCGCTTCATTAACTCTCCAGCTTTGTTGTCCATACTCACCCCACTGCTTCCTTCCCTGTTTTTGGCTGGATCTGCTTTTTGCCTTGCTTCTGTTATCCTTTTCCTGCTCAATTTGGATTCTGTTCCCAGATGTTTCTGATTTATCATTTTATGGGGCTTTGTTCCAGGAGGGCGGCTTCAGAAGGTAGTTTTGAGGGTTCATAGGGCCCATGGTGTTTCAGCGTCTTCAGACTTATTGTATACTCCTCGCATAGCCAGTACCTTCCTGGTTTCATGTGCTGTTCTCAAGTTTGCATTCCCTGCTTTCATTGAGTTCCTTGGACTGTTTTGAGATTCTGCTATCCTCCTGTTCTTAGGTCTGGAGGATTCTCCATTGCTTCCTTCCACACAGATGCCGATACCACATGAGTCGTGTAACTGTTGGTGCACTGTCCCCATTCACTTTTATCTTCGGATTCATTTGGATACCTCGTTTGTTAGTTTTCCTATTGATGTTATCCACGGGTTTTTGGTTTTGCTAACTCAGTGGCTTTATTTTTATGTGGGATTGGGGAGAATCAAAACCTATGTTGCCGTCACCACCTGTTGCAGTATAATTTTAAGGTGAAAATTTTATGAATTTTAAAAATACTTATAATTGCTTTAAAATACACCTGTGGCTTTTCTGTTTTCATATAATTTATTAAAAGTAAATGCTGTCATGTAATGTTAACGTATGACCACAGGAGATATAATTTTTCACTAGAGGGGAATAGATTTCCTGCTTTACTTTTATAGATAACAAGCCCATATGCTTCCTGTTGTTCTTTCCCAACAATGCCAATATCTGTGTATAACAAATTATAATTTATAAAGTACTTTCATATTCATAATTTTTAATAGTCACTACAGCTCATTCAGCTCTTTGAGGGGTGGTATCCATTTAATCAAAATAAACACCTGTGAGCACTAGTAAGATGGAATTTCGACAGCACTTTCCAGCTCTGTGTAGTTCTGAAATATATGTGAGAAGTCTTTTTGAAACATATTCTGGCTAATAGCATAACTGAATTTTTCTCTGCCTCCCAAATTTCCCTAAAAAGTACCTTAGGAAAGAGAAGCACTGTGCTTATTACTAGTGTGCTTTCGTAAGTGTGTATATGTGTGTGAAGACAGATGATTGATGGATGGATTTTGCATATTTATTAGCTATCCAAACCTCCTTTTCGCATGCATACAGAAAATTTAAATGTATAAATGGTTAAATGGAAAAGTATTACGACTGTCTCTGGGGCATATAGTTAGGCAGTTATGAATAAATGCTGAACCTGCAGGATACAGTTTTGATTTTTAATCTTCACGCACCTCTACCATTTACATCATTTAAATTTAAATGTGCTTCATATTTAAGCTTTTCACATGAAGGGTAATTTTGAGTTTTTTTGTTTTTTTCAATAAAGAAATTGAATCACTAATGAATACTCTCAAATTGACTACATTAAGAACTCTGCCTTGTTTTGATGAGTACAGCTTAGATATTGTCATGACCAAAAGTGTGTCCTGTGGAATATCCACAAGATAAAACAAACTTGGGCAATGAGAGGCATAGCTTCCTGTTGGTATTTTATCAGGTCTGTAAAGTCCTGATTTAAAAAACATATTTTTTTAATTACCTAGATTTTCCAAATTATTAGACACCTGAATCCCCTTGTGTTTTCATCGTAACATGAAAAAGAGCACGCATTCCCAGGGACTGTGGTTTGGGAATAGCCAGTACAGGCAGTGATTTTTCCCACCTCCATTTTTTGCTGTTGTTGTTTGTCTTTAATTTAACATTGTCTTCTCATTGCTCTCGTATTATAATTACTTAGTGTCTAGAGTTAATTCATTAAATGTCAGGCTGGGCAGGGTGGCTCATGCCTGTAATCCTAACACTCTGGGAGACCAAGGCAGGAGGATTGCTTGACGCCAGGCATTCAAGACCAGCCTGAGCAAGAGCAAGACCCTGTCTCTATAAGAAATAGAAAAATTATCCTAGACAGACAATTAAAAATAGAAAAAATTAGCCACGTGTGGTGGCGCATGCCTGTAGTCCCAGCTACTCAGGAGGCTGAGGCAGGAGGGTTGCTCAAGCCCACCAGGAGTTTGAGGTTGCAGTGAGCTAGGCTGATGCCACTGCACTGTAGCCCCTATGACAGAGCAAGACCCTGTCTCCAAAAAAAAAAAAAAAAAAAATTTAGTTCAGTGGTTATTACATGCGTAGCTGACTACTTTGCAGCATTGATATTACATTTTACCTCCTACCTCATGAACTTTAACCAAATTTTAAACATGCGTAATTTATTACCTAACCATTACTTTTATATTTGTTTTTTCTGAGAGAATTTGGTCTTAAGATTTGGTATATTTCAGAATAGCTAGAAGAATTTGAATGGATCTAGCATAAAGAAAAGATAAATATTTAAGGTGATAGATAGCGCAAGTTACACTGGTTTGATTTTTACAAATTCTATGATGCAGTGAATTATCACATGTACCCTGAAACTATGTACATCTATTATGCATCAATTTTTTTTTTTTAGCTTTTTGAAAAAGAATTTAAGATTTGGTTTTGTAAAATTACATGTTCTATAAATGACCTATTTCTATTTCAAAATATCTTTTCTCCAGATTCTTCTGCACAGTCAGTACCCTCCGGAGTCCGTGCACCATCTCCTGCCCCTTCATCAGTCCCTTTAGGGTCAGAAAAGCCCAGCAACGTCTCTCAGGACAGGAAAGTTCCAGTCCCTATTGGGACTGAACGTTCTGCACGTATCAGGCAAACTGGAACTTCGGCTCCGTCTGTTATTGGGAGTAATTTGTCTACATCAGTAGGGCATAGTGGCATCTGGTCCTTTGAAGGGATTGGTGGCAATCAAGGTAGGACATGCTGTCCTGCTTACCAGAAATTAAGTTTATGCGCTTAACTATAAACAGTATTTACCTGTTGTAGTCATTTTAAGAAGTTCTATATTCCTGTTTTTTTGTTTTGACTATTTAATCACTTCTTTTTAGGAGTTCTGTTCCCGTGTGATCTCTGCCATTACATTTATGTATAATTGCTTTCTGAAAGTGCTCTAATACCAGCATATTCTTTTGTTCATTTCATCCTATCAAGAAGATGTTAATATTTCCTTTGAGGCACTTTAGGTTTTATCTTAGCTTGTTTTGTGTTGTAATACCAAGTGTTCAGATCATTTTATCATTAAGTACAAACATGGAAATACAGCTGTAGATATATAAAAATAGGCCATTATTCTGAAATAATTCACAATGCAATGTGGAAAATAATAGAAAATAATGTATTTTGCCGTCCTTTGATTTTTACGTATCATCAATTTTTGTTTCTACCTTTGTTTTCCCTCAGACAAAGTAGACTGGTGTAACCCTGGGATGGGAAATCCTGTGATTCACAGACCAATGTCTGATCCAGGAGTATTTTCACAGCATCAAGCAATGGAGCGAGATAGTACAGGAATTGTAACTCCTTCTGGTACATTCCATCAGCATGTTCCTGCAGGCTATATGGACTTTCCTAAAGTTGGGGTAATGCTCATTTAAAAAATCATTTTCATTATTTGCATGTCCTGATTTTGTCTCAGTTATTTAGGGGGAGGGTTTTTTGTTTTAACCAAAATATTTTGGAGGTAGTATGCTTATATATAATCTATTGTTAAAAGAAATCATATAATGGAAAATAATTTTGAGATTCCTTAGATAACTTACACATTCCCAGAATGAGGTGAAGTTTCAAATATTAATTTTAAGCCTTTTGATTATATTAGGAAAAGTGAACAGTGAATCGAATGTGAATCTTTGTTTTTTCCTTTCTCAAGGGTATGCCTTTTTCTGTGTATGGGAATGCAATGATTCCTCCAGTAGCGCCTATCCCTGATGGTGCTGGAGGCCCCATATTTAATGGCCCTCATGCTGCGGACCCATCTTGGAACTCACTGATAAAGATGGTTTCAAGTTCCACGGAAAATAATGGCCCTCAAACGGTACGGAATTCAGTGAACAAACATTTATTTAGTGTTTATGAAATGCACAGAGCAGGTAGGATGTGGGTAAATCATGATAGAAAGAAAGTATGGTGAATATGGGCAGTTAAGGAAATTGAGGGAAATTTAATATAGCTGAAATAGAGCAGAAGGATTTGGGAAATGGTACCAAAGGTAGTGGCTTGGGGCTAAGATTATGAAAGGCATTATATATTCTACTGGGTAGCAGATAGTACGTTAAAGATTTTAAGTTGCAAAGAGAATGTCACATGATATAATTTTATACATCAGAATTTATTAAAAGTACTATAAATGTCAAAACAGTACATAAAATTAACTCTGAAAATTCACAAAAATGGTTGTATATATATTTTAGCTTATTTTGGTGTATGTACAATATCATTGACTTATTTGCCTTCTACAAACATAAATATATGCTCAGGTAATGATTTTTTTAAATGATGGTAAATCAGATTCTATTTGAGGGATAAGAAGAAAGGTAGGAAAGTAACAGTTTACAAATGGTTTTATCACTGTTTTGTCCTATTATTTCCTAGTATGTTGCAAATTGAATGAGATGTAGCTGTTTAGGCCATATAGGTACTAGGAGCACTTCCTTAGTTTTTAAGAGTTTTATTTTAATCCAACATATGTTAAATTCGTATTTAATGCAGTGCCTGCTCTGAATCCGTAGGTGTGGACTGGACCCTGGGCACCTCACATGAACAGTGTGCATATGAACCAGCTTGGCTGATGGGGGTCAGCTTGGTAGCCTGCAGATTCCTTTTCATTCAGAGGAAGTCACAAGTGGCCGAAAAAAAATTTATGCTCCCAAATCATTCTACTGATGTGCTTGACTGAAGTGTGTAGGCTTTTTGCAGAAGAACTTACTAACTGACCTATTTTCTGTGAACATTTGTGACTGCCCATTCCCCATCATCATCCGTTTTACCTTAGTTAGCATTTTTCTTATCATTTTTCTTTTTTTCTTTCCCCTTTTCCCTTTGGACATTAACTTTCTGTTGAAGCTGTTCTTTGGCTGGTTGGTTTAGTACTGTAAACTGCTTCTGAGCAAACACGGAAATTTAGCAAAATTATGTAAACTTGATCCTGAAGTTTTAGAATGGCAAATAAATGTACAATTGTTTACATAACAGAAAAGGCTAAGCAGAAAGTAAATTTCAATATGTCAGTATAGAGGCTCTACTTTATGTAGACTTAAATTAATGTGAGATATGTACCTTCATATTCAGAAATCTGGATGTTTCCTTCATACATTAAACTATTAATAAGCATAACTTTCTACTTGTGTAATTTAAATATAAAGTAAAATAATGGGCATTATCACTGGATGTTTCCCTACAATGGCTTTTAAAATACCCATCTTGCTCTCTTTTGGGTTTCTTCCAGCAAGGCACATATAGAAGAGGAAATTTCTGACTTTTTCATGTCTTTTTATTACCTTTTCACACTTGTAAAACTAATACACACTTATCTCTTCACTCTTTTTTTCCTGTCCTTACCTTTACCACTAATACCAGTAAAATTCTCTTGCTGATAGTGAAAAAATTTTGTAAAGATTTTCACTGTAATGGCTGCTATAGAGAGATGAAGCATCTTCATCACCACCAGGGGTTTCTTCTAATTATAAAATGTTTAGATTCTCTGAGAACTTAAAAAGCCACCACTGTTCCCAGTCAGCATATCCAAGCTCTTAATATACTGTTTATTATTAAAAAATTCAATGTACTATTTTATATTGGGTAATATTGATTCTTAACATTGGCTTTCCAGTCATGAAGAGTCGACATAAAATTTAAATTTTCAATAATTTAGTGGAAAATATCTTATTTCTTTGTTCGATTTTAAGGCTTCTGGCTTTTTACACTTGTATATTATCAGTGAAAAGGATCAACAGCTAACTTGAGCCGAGTAATAAAAGAAATTTTGCATTTGTCATTAAGACAATTTATAGTACATATGAATACACAGATTATAATATAAAGTTTCCATTTAACCTGTTTATATAAGATACAGGGCCGCACTAAATTACTCAGTGGGATTTATATATTCCATCCACTTGAAACAATAAACAGTCATGTATCCAAGAAGAATATGTGTCCTACCCTGTCTCATATGGAAAAATAAACTCTATGGTTGCAATGTAAAAGAAAGTAAGCATAAAACTGAAATAATGTATATATCAATTTGTCTTTTTTTAATTAGATACAAAGTCCAGACTGGTAAAACATAAAACATTAGCTAAAAATTCAGATCAATTACCCAGGGTTGTTGATATTAATATGGTTCCTTGGCTGTTCAAGTCCATGAAGTGGTATCTTGACCCTGTCAGCCTAAGTAAAGAGTCAAAAGATGACTTCTCAAATGCATCCAGAAATTTATAAACAGTACAGTCATAACTTCTAGTTTAGGAGGTTGTCTTAAAATATATAAATTTGCTTTTCCACCTATGTTTAATGTGTCCAAATTTAAATGAACAGCTACAAATACCCTACAGATAGAGCTATGAAATAAAATTATAGCACTTTACTAAGGAAGGGGTATAACAATGTTATTTAACAGAGTATTTTATATATGACTTTTGCCACAATTCTATATATATAATATATTTTTTGCTTAATTCTTTCCTGTGTTAACTAGGGTTATTTTCTATTTAAGATGATCCTGCTGGAGAACCGATACCACCCAATATTTATTACAACACCTGAGTTGTGTTGTTTCACAACACTGAATTTCTTAAAATGGAGTGTCTTACTAGAAAAGAGGGGGGGGAAAACCCTGTATTTTCTTGACTTCAAAACTGTGGTGCAAAGGGGTATAGATGGGAATGCTCCATATTTAGTTTTTGGGATCAGCCTTGTTTAGTACAGTACCATGGTTTTAGAAGTCTGTACGAGGAACATTTTTCAAATACATTTTTTATATTTCAGATGTAATGCAGTGCATTTTTATTTGAATAATAAAAAACATATTTTTTTGAGACCATGCAGGTCTTTTTTTTTGAAAGTATGTGGTATGTGTATATACAGACTACATGATATATTTATTTTCTCTCATTCTTTGAAGAAGTGATTTAACTCTTGGAAATAACACTTGGGTTAGTTCATACCTTAAGTCCCAAAACAGTTAATATCCCAATTATTGTGTAATCTGTTTATACCAACCTCTAATTCCATTTTAGAAATGATTCTGTTTACCATTCCCAACAAAATCCTCATTTCATGCCTTTTGAACACATACTTCAAAATAATCAACATATTACCAAAAACTGATTTTACTATTTATGTAAAAGAAATTTCACCTTTTGTTTCCCATTACTATAAAATAAAATCATTTTTATTAGTAAATGAAATTAATTTTTTGGTAAATTGCTATACTTACAATCATTTTTCTTTTGTCTTTTGACTTGTTACCAAAATATACATTTCATAAAAATTATTTTTCACACTATATTATTCACTTTATTTTTTATAACAGTACAAAGTTTTTGACTAAACAGGAAAATTCAAGATCACAAAACTTCTTCAGATCCTCTGATTTAATCTATTCTGACTTTGATGGTTTTCAAAAATACTCTCATTTCCACAAATCTGGAGTTACAGAACATTTAAAGCATACCAAAACTTTTTTTAAATAACAAATTTTAAAATCACTATTAGTAAATGAAAAACCAATTCACTTTCTAATCACTCTACCAGAGGGATTCAGTATTCCATTTTCTCAATGTATTTTTACCTTACGTAAGTGGATCTATCCAGATGTTTTACACTTTTAATATTGTTTGGTATCTTTACATTACACTTTGTAAATTCTGGATGCTCCTGAATCTCTTTGGAAATACACATCCCACTGATAAATGCTTGCATAAACAGGTCAGGGCAGTAGATTAATTCAGGTGACTGGAATTTAAGATGAAAGCATTAGTGCTTTAATAAGACTACTACACCTTGATTGTAAAAATATGCCTGAATTTTGGATAAGTGAATACAGAGAAAAATGTGCCACCGTGGCTTTGACAGAAAGGCTTTACAATGCAACCAAGTACAGGACTACTAAGTGGTTTCCTAGTAGACTTCTGCTTTTAAACAAATGCACACTTTTGAGAAACAAAAGCCAACTTTGCGTGTTCATTCCTTGAAAACAATGGTAAGAAAGTTAACAGGAGAGGATGTTTTTCAACAAAGAGGAAAAAAGCTAATTGTACATTAGGTAGCTTTGGTTTTGAAAAGTAATGCCTTAAAGAAGAAGGAAAAAGAAATCTAAATCTGATTCCACGGGATCACTTTAACAACTGCTCATGAAAATTTACTTTTTTAAAGATTTTTTTTGACAAAGATTTCAGAAGGCGTATTTGGGAAATGTGAATGAACATGATAATGATAGCTTATATTAAAAATCTGAACACTGTCTTAATTCAGGCTGCTATGACAAAAATACTACTGACTAGGGGGCTTAAGAAACAGAAATTTCTCACAGTTCTGAAAGCTACAATGTCCACTACCAAAGCGCTGGCCTATTAATTCCTGGTTTGCCTTTTTTCTGGTTTGCAGATGGCTTGTTTCCATTTCTTCACGTGGGGCAGCAAGAGGTCATCTCTTTTTCATCCCTTCTTATATGGGATGCAATTCATGAAAGCTCCCTTACCAAATTACCTCCCAAGGCCCCACCCCCAAATGCTGTCACATTGGGGAGTAGGGTTTCAAAGTATGAATTTTAGGAGGACACAAACATTCAGTCCACGGCAAACTCCCTTTTTTTTTTTTTTGAGACAGAGTCTCACTCTGTTGCCCGGGCTGTAGAGTGCCGTGGCATCAGCCTAGCTCACAGCAACCTCAAACTCCTGGGCTCAAGCAATCCTTCTGCCTCAGCCTCCCGAGTAGCTGGGACTACA